>CAAKHG010007478.1:22900-36042 GCA_901007715.1 Dactylopterus volitans
CTGAGAGCTGGAGAGGGAGAGCAAGAGGAGGGCTGAGAGTAAGGAGGAACTGAGGGGCAGGACTTTACCTCAGAGCATCAAGCACATTCAGCTCAACCTGAGAGACCTGATGAGCCATGTCAGCAGTCAGGTATGAGTCCTCCATGGTCCACTTACTGACGTCCACCGCACAGTGTCCCCTGTTATTCTACACGTGGACTCTGGAGAAGCTGACGCTGAGCCTGATCTGACGACATGTTGTTTCCCTCTGCAGATGAGCAACATGAACAACTCCTGGATGAAACCAACCTTCCCCACAACTCTGAGCCAAGAAAACAACTCCAAGACCGTATGGGAAAGCCGCGTGGAGGGTTACATCATTCTGAGGGATCTGGACCTTTACCTCACCAAGCTGGCAAGGGACTTCCTCCTTCTGGCTTCAAAAACACAGTTGTGACTCAGTTAAACCAGCAACCCTCCGACCAAACACACACATGAAAACGTGCAGGCAGAAGAAGCTGAACTTGAACTTGGGAAATAGTTTTAGATTTTTTTTTTTTTTTTTTTTTTGTAATGAGTACTTTAGTGGTGTTGAAGTAGCCGCGTTGTGGTGCCTTGTGTCAGCATGATGTTTTGCTGTATATTTAAGGGATTTCCTGGGTATTTCCAGTTTCTGTCTTGCTCTAACTGTAAGTTAGCACTAAGCTTCGTGAACAGCAAGATCATATCCCAACATCCTGTTTTTCACCCAAGTCCTCAATCTACTGGACTTTCCAGAGATTTGTTTACTATTTATTGATATATTTATTAACATTTTATTTATTTAAAAGTATTGTGGTTTATTTCTCTGGTAACATAGAGATACAGTGTTTTACATGACATTTTATATTTGATAAAGTGGAAATATATTTTGTTTGGCTGACAATAAAGAGATGAAGCATTTGCAGTTGTGATGACTTCATGTTACGATTTCCTCATCTTGAAAAAAGAATATCATGGTTAATCAGTAATTATTGGAGCGAGACATTGTTTTAATAGTGATGATGTATGTGAATCAATGGCGGATCCTCAGTATTTTGCTTATGCTTGTGGCGCCATCACATGTGCTGCAAACAGAAAAATTACAATGATAATGTTTATGCGGCAATCCTCCAGTTAGCTAGGAGGATTGGAGTTTGCCTGGTTCTCCCAGAGGAAACCTGGGTGTCTTCAGGAGGTGTTGATCCGAGGAGCAGTCTGTGGAGCGAAATCGGATTGCACACAGTCAGCTGGCTGAGATGTTTTGAATTTTAAGACTCCCCTTCATTCCTGCAGGCTCCCCACATGACATCAGAACAGCTGCTGACTCACCACGAGCAGATGTCCTCTTTTGCCCTTGGCCACCTTCAGCTCCGTTCCCCTGACAAAGTCAATGATTCCTTCCTTGCATCGGGCCACGGCGAACCTAATACTGCATGCCGCGCAGAAGTTAGGAACCACAGACAGAAGAAGTTGAGCACTGGGAGACTGGCGATGGCTTTGGATGTCGGGTGTCAGGGGGGAGAAAGCTCACCTGCCCGGGTTAACGTTGACAAAGTTGATCTTGCTGGCCATCATGGCGAGTTTCGTCACCAGCTCAACCACATGGTTGCAGTGCAGCACCACGTCACCCTGCGGGAGACACAGCTGGATTTTGAGAGACCCACTAAGCTCGGTAAACTGATCACGATTGCCGCTTCCCGCTACTGTACCTTCTGCTTATTGTCCTCACTGGGCAAGTGCAGAACACACATGCCGTCACTGAGAGAGCTCACGGAGATGCCTGTTTAAAGAGGAAAACCGGGTCTGAAAACAATCAAAAGTAATGCCGAGTCACAATGAATTGATCAGTAATATTTCAGCCGCACTGCTGGGTCGGAAAAGGACTGTTCCACCAAACACCGGCTCTGTTCTCTCTGACTCTGTATCACTGGATATACAGTGCATTCTAATCTTGTTCCCAGCTAAAGGCCTATTATTTCAAACTATTTTACCCCAAACTCGCAGCTTTGTTATCATTTTGATGCAACAATGACTTGTTGCCACTCCCTGCTCCAAACGCCTGTTTCTGCACTGTGTAACTCGGGCTAAGCAGGGTCTAATCCCTGGGCACTAAAAGCTAGATCACAATTTTCAGCATGGAAGCTATGGAACTGGCAAAAAGACAGAAGAGGATGTTGACTGAGAAAGCAAAAAAAAGAGAACTGAGATCTTGATCTGCCGCTTGTCACTTTGTGTTGCCAGCTGCTGTGGGTCCAGAGCTGGATCGCCACAAACGCTAATGGGATGACCAAAAGCACAGAGGAAGTCACCTCAATCTGGTCATTTCATCTCTCCACCAACATTACTTATCAGGACTTAATTAGATTTGTAAAGCCCCAATAATTTTTTTTTCATTTGAGGAAGAAGAATTGATTTTTTTCCCTTAGTTTTTTAAGGTCAAAGGATGAACATGGAATAAACAATTTTCTAGCCGTAGAGCCTTCTGTTGACACGTACAGGGATGCCACAAATTCTAAAAGTAAAAAAACAAAAACACAAAATACTGATTCTTGTTAATTAAAAAAAAAGAGGGGCGCTGAAAACGGCATTAACTGTAATAATTCCTGATCAGCAACAAAAATACAAAATGATTGTGAGCTCAGCAGCGATCGTGGCTTCTCAATATCCCATCGTACAATCCATTCCACTAAATGTTTGCTTCCACTCAGAGCTGGTCTCCACCTCTCAGAGCTGTGTAGTCCATCCTCTGCTTGATCTTGGTCCGGTCCACCAGCACAGCGAAGGTGTTAGTGAGGAGCAGCTGGCGAGGGCGAGGCTTGAAGCCCCTCCTGTCATACTTTGTGACCGGAATGCCATACTGGGAAGCACAAGCAGACGCATTACATGGAGGATGCTCAAAAGCTGTGAGACATTTTATGACCAATCAGGTTTAAAAAAAAAAAAAGAGTTAAATGTCACCTGCACTTTGTCATTGCCGAGTGTCTGGATGACTTTGAGACTGATTTGCTCACGTTCTGTACAAAGCATTGGCAGGGTAAATGTACAGCATTTTTTTGGGTTTTTTTTTTGGCATATCTCTGTTGCAAATGTGCAACAGTAAACTTCGTGCTGGTGTATAAAGTGTATGATCATGTACCGAGCCTGGAGTCCAAAAACAGCCTGCCAACACTCTGAGGGTAGCTGTCTTTCTGATCCTTGAAGATCTCACTGGCTACAACCTTTTGCGTCATCTAGAGGAGAAATATCAATCAAGCAAGATGAAAAATCAGTAGGTTCACTTCAAAAAGAGAGAAATATCATCCTTTTTTGTGGTAATTATGCATTCGAGTGGGATCTGGTTGCAACCCTTCAATGGTAATATTAATTTGTAATTTACTATCAGCAACCTCTTTGAGTCAGAAAAAAATATGCTTATATGGAAATGTACTAGGGCCTCATGGATAAATGTGTGTATGTCCCAAACGGTTGTCTACGCTTTTTTCATTTACACACACATATAACATTCCGAAGTGACATGAGAATGTCTTGTCTGCCTGTCAGTTTTCAAGGCCAGACTGCAAAGTGCTGAACGACACCAAATGCTTCAAAATAACTACCCCACTCTAATTACTGCGCTATTTTTATGAAGGAGACTATGAAATATAACATAATTTTAGACTAATAAATATAACATAATTTTGTTTGCTGGCGCAACGCAATTGTTTAAACATTGATATGGACGATGTTTGAAATCAGAAAGGGGCAATGAAAATCCAGTCTAATCCCATCCATATTGACTATTAACATTATGCAAACAGTGAAAAACGAACCAATGCCACTGCTGCCATCGTACCGCCTCCGATTTAATGAGGCATCTGATTTAATCACTTTTAAACGGTGTTTTTCTACACAGCTCTATCTTGTATGCGTCTCCAAGCCTGCTGAGTTAACAGGTACTGTGACACTCCGCTCAGTCATTTTGTGCTTTTGCGCTGATTCCGGAGGACAAAACACTAAACAAAACGGCCTCCACCTCTGTGTCAATTTTGGACAGCAGGTGACGGCAGTGGCTTTTTTTTATAGTCATTTATGGGAGGAGACTAAGCGTGTCGAGGAGTGGGTGCGGATTTGCTAAGTTGTACATGCACGGGAACTGGTGCATACGCGGTTCTATACATTTGGAAATTTCTGTGCAAATGTAGTTTTTAATTTCCTGAGCATGACATCTTTCAGTATGAAAGCTGACAGATGGCGAGAGACGATTATACATGAGGCCCATGTTGTTGCCGGTATCTGATTTAGAGGCGCAGGGCCGCATTGAAGCTGAATGAAGGCGCATGTGAATGCGACGTTAGTGTACCTGCTTCTTCCATTCGGGCTGGACCCTCCTGCAGTACTTCAAGACCATGTTCCGCATGTGCAACCTCCGCAGGTGCTCTGAGGCCTGAAGGGCAAAACAAATATGGCCGTGTGCTGGAGAATTACGTTAGTGACTCTACAGATGCAGTGGCCTCCAACTGTGCGTGATGACATTTCAGTCAGTTCAGTGACCTTCTGTGTGTAACGGATGTTTGTACCTCAACGAGGGAGGGAGGCGGCGTCAGCCAGCTTTTGTCCAGAACACTCTTAGGCAGGTTTTTACGTAGCTTCTTGAGGAAGGAGTACCGTACATGATCCAGGAAGTACGCATTCTCAGGGCAGTATTCCTCATGGCGGTAGATGAAGCCTTTTATGAACCTGATTTTAAAAAAAAAAGACTAAATTTACTGTACACAGAAAATGTAGTGACAAATACATAAGTAGTAACAACGTAATGGACAAGCACCTGCGTATCAACTCAGCAGCCTGGCGACGCTTCTTTGCCCTCCTGCGTGCTTTCATTCCTCGCCATGCAGATTGGATCACTATCACTACACACACACACACATACACACACACACATGCATTTATTAACGTACAGAGAAGGTTTATATTCAACTAATGAGAACAACAAAGGGGTCAGTACAGCTTCTGTAACTTTAACAGAAAGTTGGTTTACATATCATTAAACTCAACTGCTAGAATGTGGTTGGAGTAGCATGGACACTGTACATCATTAAAGAACTATCCCCTTTGAGCCAATTATTGAGCAAATAAAAAAGATGGCACCCGGACATATAAAATGGACATAATCAGCCTGATCACTTTATATGCCTGCAACATTGCAACATTTCCATCTCTGGGACACAGCTCTGTGGGTGAAGAAGGAAACTATGAAGGTGCACTGACCTGCATGTCTGATGCGTTGATATTTGGCTCTCTCCCTGTAGCCTCTCCATGATGTCTGCAGGGTCAAAGCTGGAACACAGCAAATAAAACACAAAATTCACATTACAAATGTACTTGAAAGAATCTGAATGGAAGTTATCATCTTGCATTTTTATTTCATTTAGGTGACCCCCCTCTTGTCAAATATGTCCCTAATCCTTGCAGTTGTTACTCACCTATCTCTGGCTTTTTTGCTTCTAGTGCATCTTCAGTGCTGAAGAGGGTCTTTGGCAAACGAATGAAGATTTTTGACCTGCAGAAATTGGGGAAAAAAAATTGACAATTCTGAGGTAGAAGCCATTTGAGGACCGCAAGCTACATAAGTTAAATTGAGAACACATTTAGTCTGGCTGGCCATATCACGTATGCCTTTCTCTTCACCAGTGTGTTACCTGCCCAGTTTGTACTCTTCTGCTTTGTAGCCCAAGTGGTTGACCAGTGTGGACACGCCATCTACGAGTCTACCATGCCAATTGGGCCACGTCTCAGGGCACAGGGGCTTATACCTAAGAGCAATTACACATGGTTATAACTCCAGAGGACTGACAATAGAGTAAAGAGAGCCAACAGCTGCTGAGGTAGTCACCTCTGTAGGAAGGCTTCAAAGCGCCGTCTGTAGGCAAAGCCAGCTCTCCTCACCCTCAGGTTTTCCATCAAGCCCAGGTACTTCACCTGGTGTCTGACGAGAACTTCATCAAACCGACCTGAAGGGAGAAAGCTTATTATTTAAACACCATGACGTACTTAGATTAAATACCATAGGTTCTAAAATAGTAAATGAAGCCTTTGTTTATCTCAGATGAACAAACACCCAAATTGCCTACATTTTTGTGCTTTTTTTGATCATCTAACAGTAAAACAAATTGCTTATTGATGAATGACACGTGTACATAACATACCTATGAGAAATTCTAATTTCAAAACATACCATGATATATAAGTGTACCTGGTTGCTTGGCGTCATTGGGTTTGATGCAGCGCACATAGGATGGTTCTTTAGACATGAGGATCTCCATGAGTTTCATCAGGCTGTTTTTAAAATAAGTGGCAGCCTGAAGGACGTAGAAAAATATTAAAACTATGGGAAAATGTCTGAAGATTTGAGAAGAAGACAAAGAGAGAAACAGGCCACTCAAAACTGTCACTATTATCACTATTTATAAAATATAAACTGCTGAAGTATAACCTACTTTTGGTTTTAAACCACACCAAAAATGATCAAAAACACCTAGGGAGGAGAAAAATTGGGAAGTGAGACAGAAGGGGGGTGGGGAGAAACCGGAAAAAAATATGTCTCACCATTTCTGAGCGTTTTTGGTCTATCACTTCCTCTCGCCGAAAGCAGTGACTTAAGATCTGGTTGTCTGACTGGCACATGACCTGAACAGAAGCCAAACCACCCAACCACACGTCAACACCGCCGAAACTCTTCCTCCCGTTCAATCGGCTAATGGCAAGACTGACAGACATTTGTGTATGTTGTGGTGATTTTTTTTTTTCTGTACATTTTCATTATGCTCACCTCTTTCAGGTTCCTGTTCAGCAGATCATTGTTCTTGTCTAGGAAACCTGAATGGCATAAATTAAAAAAAACAAACACTCATGAGTACAGTAATTAATGTGAATTCGCCAAATGCTTGATATAGTCATAAACTACAGTTTACCATTGACATTGTAGTTGACCTCTCCAGCATAATGTAGCAGCCTGAACTCCTCTCTACTCATTATCCTGCGGGTTTTTCCATTCGCCAACTTGTGACTGAGAGACATGCATGCAAATGTATTAACATATGTTGCACTACAAGACACTGTGGTTAAAAGTCTTTGTACTGCCCTGATGTAAGATGACTCTTACGTGATGAAGTGGGGATGGCCGCCCAGAGTGTCCTCCAGTTTCTCTAAAAAGGAGACATCACAAGTCTCTCCAGGTCTCAGACACTCCTCATCCTGAAAGAGAGGCACACTGCTTAACAATCTTTACAACGGCAGCAGCAAGAATCACACCATATGAAAAAAAGCATTAAAGCTGGGAATTGTAGTGTGCACCAAAATGGAGATGATTCCCTTGTGCTTCTCCTCTATCAGGTCACAAATGACCTTGTTGTCAAAGTACTGCACCGTCTCCCACTGAAATTAAGGGTGGATAATGTTGTGTTACCATGGAACTATCAAGATCAATAGCTTGTAAATCAAGCTTGTATTTTAACCAACAAACTAACAAAGGACTCACTGCAATGCCCTCTGTCTCGTACTCCTCTTGCTCGGATCTGAGCGTGAGCTCGATAAACAGCTGCTGGAGCTTCTCATTGCAGTAGTTGATGCAGAACTGCTCAAAACTATTGGCAGAAGGGAAAGACAAGTGGGGGCATAGAGCTTATACTGGCAGAGAAACAGATTAAAATATGACCGAAAAAAAGGGCGGAATATAACTCTCACCTGTTGTGTTGTAGCACTTCAAAGCCATAGATATCTAGAAGCCCTATAACTGAGGAACCTTTGCTGCTTTGGTAGATTTCATCCTGCGTCACATACAAAGTGAATAGGTTAACACCACAGCTACATCACTGCTGTTCTTGAGTTGTTGTCCGAGCGAGGTGACGCACCTTCAGAGCAAGAGATCGGTTGATCTTCTCCACCAACCATGTAAAAGTCCGACCGTACATGGCTTTGGCCAGGGCGTCACGGGCAGACCCTGCCTGCTCAAAATTTAGTGGGCTGATCACCTGTAATGCAAGTATGATTGCAATCTAAATAACAACGCACACCGTAAACCAAACAACTGAAAACATCTGAGACAAGGAGAAAGAGATCTTCACCTCCTCTTCCTTGGCGGTCAGTTTTTTGTGAGTGAGAGCCTCGCTGAGGACTGAGCCATCGACACCCACCAGCTGGAAAACAACAACACATCTGTTCTCCGACTTGCTTTTTTGCAAATGTTTGTGCATATTTGAACATGTAGTAATACTAGTGGGACTTTTCTGACCTTTGCGACATTTGTTATTGGAGTCTCAGTAGTGATATAAGTATCCCCTTCCTCTCCCTCTCCAAACTGAGTGTTTCCCAGATGGAGAACACTGGCGATGATGTTCAGCAATTTCTGTGGTACGGCACAGAGAAATAGCCTGAGATACCATTTTTCATTTAAACAAACGGTAATATGATTATCAAGGTAGAGTAAAACCAGACAGTGCACTTTTTCAGTAAAAAAAAAAAGAATAATCTAAAAAAAATGTATCAAAAATATCATGTTTATTTGATTGCCACAAACACAACAAGAAAGCTGCAACAGCAAATTGCATTAGAAAGACAAAAATGCACCTGAGGCAAAACAGTCAAGTCTCCGCTTTAAACATACAACACCATTGTCACTATAACGCAAATGATCAAAACATTGTCCATCTTTAAATGTTTTCATTTAAACATGGTAGATGTGGTTACTTGGCACACACGAGCGAAAAACTAAGCTGTGCCGGTGTCTACAATACCAGGCAAGTATCATTCAGTCACGTGATTGTTACCGACCTGCACTTCATCCTCTGTGAAGCCAATAACAGGCAGCGCATTCATCACAACTTTCCAATTATTCTTGTCACTGATGGAGCTCACTCTGGGACAGCTTCCCTGAACAAGAAAATGAAATATCGCATAAACCTCGGATTTACTTGAAGTAACTCGGTGTAACCGCACTTCTACGACATTGCACACACCTTGACCAGATAGTTGTAGTTCTGAGGGTTCCTGTCAAGGTCCAGAGTGTTCAGCAGGTCCTCGTCCCCTCCATCCAGAAGCTGATAGAAGATGTGGAAGTTCCTCTCACCATGATTCTGGTGTACAACACGAGATTTCTCCAGCAGGTAATTGAGGATGTGACCACCCACTGGTGCCCCCTAGGAGAAGTTAAATATTTGAGCTGCTATCCATGATACAAGTAAACTAAATGAGATGTTATCTGCCCTGAGCATACAAAATTTCTATGGAGGGTAAAAAAAACAAAAAACTGTTAACCTTGAAGTCAAACTGGACATCCATGTATTTCCCAAACCGGCTGGAGTTGTCATTCCTCAGGGTTTTGGCATTGCCAAATGCCTGTGCAGAGCAAATGAGCCAGGACATTAGAGGGAGGAGGTGAAACTAAGAGCAACAACAGAATAACAGCATCTAACAATCAAGAGAAAGTATTGAAAGTATTTACAGACGACACATTTTCAAAGGTAATCCAGATGAGACGAATGAGATGTTTGTGAAATGCCGCAGGTCAAATACCTCCAGAACAGGGTTGGATTGTAGCAGGCAGTCACCAAGGGCAGCCATGCGATCGTTAGTGGGGCAGGTGACAGCAAAGTATTGGAGGATCTTCTTGGACGCCTCCGTTTTACCAGCTCCACTCTCTCCTGATATAAGAATACACTGGTCCTTCCTCTCGGTACGCATGGCGCGGTAAGTGTTGTCCGACAAAGCGTAGCTGAGGGAAAACACGAAAGCTCCTTCAGCTCCTTTCGCTTACTGTGGTACAGGAGGCAGTCAACTTAAGCCAATTGAAAGTCAGTAGAAACAGTTTTGCTGTTGTGAGTGAGTGAAACCGTTGAGTCGGTTTTATGTACTTGATTAGATTTAGTGGAAACGTCGCAAAATTATGTTTCCCTGCTGAGATAACAGTAATAATATTCTGCATCTGCATGAACTCGCTATACATAAAGCAGCTATTTTTTTGTTGATTATCTAATTTATTGCATTATAGTACATTATATTGGACATCAGTGTTGAGCAGGAAGGCGTGTATTTCACATAATACAATTAAACAAATGATAAACAGTGCATATAACTGAATGCCTAATGCAAAATGCTTGATCTAAGTGAATGACAAATAAAGTATGGTTCTCACTGTCCGTGTGATTGCCAGCTTGACATAGGAAGAGCTTGATTAAAGAAAAGAAAAAAAAAAAACACAAACTCACACGTGTGGTGATATTTCGTAGAAGCTGACTCCTCTGTAGCGTTCCATCTGCTGCTTGGAGTAAATCTCCAGTTCTTTGTAAGGGTTCACTGACACGAGCACTGAGCCAATGTATGTCTGAGCCAAAGCATGAGGACGACACATTAAAATATGTCTCTGCACACCGACTGAAACGTTTTCGGAATATGCCGTATGGATAGAGACAGCTTTATTACATAGATGAGGTTTTCTCTGAAGCGTCGCCGCAGGTTCTCTATGAAGGCTGCCTCGCTATTGTAGTTTTCCAGCAAGACGAAGTCCTGCACCCCGACCCTGTCCCGGGCAGTCAGGGCGCTCTCCATCACCAAGCGGACTCTTCCCTCTATATCCACCTCCTGGAGGAAGAAAGAGAATGAGAAACATCACACGGAGAGTTCCATTACTGAAGCATCTGACACAGTTCAGTCGAACTGCAGAGAGGCTGGTTCATTCTAAGCGGACTCGCCGCCTTGCCTGAATGAAAGAATGTGAGTTATTCTCTGGATCCACGAGTCTCTTTGCTTTCTTTGTTAAAAAAAAAAAAAAAAAAAAAAGGCAAAACATTCCTGTTCTTACTGATGGCTTTCAAACAGATGTAATTACAAGCCTTTCACAAGCAGGGGGCAGTAAAGTCTTATTTCCATTATCCACTTATGAACACACTAAGGGATGGTGCTCAACTGACATGTTGGAATCCATTTAAGAATAGAGACTATGTATATTTCAAAAATATCCACAAAATCTAAGGGCATAAATCAGGAGACAACATCCACAGAGCAACTCTGAGCACACAAAGTAAGAAAACTTCCACAATGCCAAGATTTAACAATGCATTTAGAATACGACGGTGGCGGTGAGATAGTGTGTGAGATGTATGTACAGTATACACATCTGAAGACAGGGTCAGAACCACCGCACATGGGAGAACGTGTGTACATGTCAACCTTAATTTGATGCCAAACATCATACTGCAGACAGGAAATAAGCCAGTCTGCAAAGAGATATTTTCAGATATGTCCAAAAGTAAAATGTTACAAACATAAACACACGCGTGCCAACTCATGCGCCCAAACATACCGTATAAAGATGTGGAGTCATACGACAATGCTTTCTTTTTTCTTTATACGCGTATAAACAAGCCGAAAGTGGAACAAAGGGGACTGCTATTTTTCTTGAATGCAAGAGCCTCTCAAGGGTCTCATTCGACCACCAAATACTGATAAAAGGTCATTACCGCTGAGCACTAGATGCAGGGAAATCCTTAAAAAAATAAGAGGACAACAGTGGAAGATAGCCAAGATGTGAGAGCAGAGGAAAGTCACAGAACACTTCCACTGCAGCCACTCCTCTCTGCTTCATCTTGCAGTATTGTTCTCCCATTCCTGCAGGTGGGCTTCCTACAGTCGGTAATTACAGCTCGCTGTCAGATTTTCCAGAGGATACAACTGAGGAATGCTTGGGTCAGGATTAGGGCAGGTATTCAGGGGATGCCACTGAATGTCAGGCTGCGTGTCAAGAGCTGCGCGTGTTTTTATATCAAACACCGAGTATCTGTGTTTATTTTGCAAGCTCGGCCGACATAGAACAAGCGATTCCTTTAAGGACCAACCTACGCAGACCAAAAACTGCCCCTGCACTGCTTAAGGTTTAGGGGGTGCCCTGGAGATACAGTTATTACAACAATAATCACTGACTGCAGTAGTCCTTTGACGGTTTTTGCAGTAGGATATTTACATCTACTTGAGTTTGACTTTATCCGATGCGCCTGGTTGAAGCTGATCCCCAACCGTATGGTGGCACAGCTCACAGCGAGCCTGTGCATCACAGCGAACCTTTGAACACAGCTCCGCGCATTCAACATCCAACACTATCTGGCTCTCAACTTCAACACATGGCCCTGGCCTGAATCTTTCATTCCATCACTCTCAGATCCAACATCTTTTAAGTTAACCCCTGGGATTTACTTCAGACGTACAGTCGCTGCTGTGCTGACACTGACTGCGCAGTGTTCACCTTTCTGATGCCTTAAACATCCATATTTGTGCAGTAAACATGTTTATTTTTGTCTGCGTTAGGTGTACAGAGTCTGATACACACCAGATTTTCCAAGCAACACAACAGTCTTTTAAAAACTCAAAACACAGTAAGCGTTGTTTTCAATCTCTCCAGTCATGACTTAAGACTTTTTTACATTCATCCAAGGAATTGCATCACCATAACAAGTGGAAAAATTCACTTTTACCGGTGAAAAGAGGCTTTATCCAAAACACTATGAAAGGCAACTCTATGGTTATGTAATTTCAAAGGAAATTTTAAAAGGATATTAAAAAATAATACATTGGAGACAGTGTGGCTGAAATATATTAAGTGCCACAGGTCTAGGATGGACATGCAACCACAAAGCAATGCAATCCTTGCAGTTTTGCAGCCAGTGAGCAGACCCGAGGCTTGCTTGTTACGGCAATGACGGCCTGATTTTAACGGTGCAGCGCTTGCGTGCTTTACGTGGCATTTGATTCTGAACACCAGGGAGCTGTGGTGAAGCCTGCAGGTTCGCGCTGTAGATGCAGCAGCAGAACTGATGCAGCAGTGAGGCAAACCTAAGAGTGGGACTTGGCTCCGGGCCCTATGACTAAGCTCTGCTGGGCCAACTACATTCAGATTGTCTTCCTTATATGGTGTGCCCCACCACTCTGTCTCTGGGCTACCACAACTGAGCTGTCTACCACTGATGCCAGTAATACTTATGGTGGAAAATTACCAACTTTTTCCTCTTTGGTTTGCCTCTGTTAAAGCTTAAATGCAAAACCCAAATTACACATTGGCTCTTGTAAAAAAAAAAAAAAAAAAAAAAAAATCTATGTGAGTCACTATGGTTCCTCCT
>CAAKHG010007478.1:46123-73684 GCA_901007715.1 Dactylopterus volitans
ACAATATGGAAGATGAGCGAATCCCATCGGATCTGCTGGAAACTGCAGAAGCGGAGGACATATTTAATGCTCACCTGGAGCACTTGCGCAACGAGTGTCGACGTGCTGAGATGAGGCTCGAGTTCAAACAGAAGTTGGCGTCCTCTCCATTTGTCACACCTGGTAAACCATGGGAGGAGGCCCGCAGCTTTATCATGAATGAAGAGTTCTACCAGTGGCTTGAGGAGCCAGAATACCTAGACCTGTACAATCGCCATCAGAAGGAGATCATTGACCGTGCGAAAGAAGACTTCCAGGAGCTCCTACTGGAGTACTCTGAGCTTTTTTATGAGCTTGAGGTAGATGCCAAGCCAAGCAAGGAGAAGATGGGGGCAATTCAGGAGGTTTTAGGAGAGGAACAGAGATTTAAAGCCCTACAAAAGCTTCCAGCTGAAAGAGATGCTCTGGTTTTGAAGCATATCCACTTTGTCTATCACCCCACAAAGGAGACGTGCCCCAGCAGTCCTCACTGTGGAGACTCTAAGATTGAACAACTCCTAGCTTCACGTTTCCCCACATGTTACCCCTTTTTTGACGTGAAAGCACATTTTGGGGACACAAAGGCTGACAGAATTAACCTGGTGATACTGGGAAAGGATGGGCTGGCCAGAGAATTTGCCAATGAGATCCGGGCTCTCTGCACGAATGATGACTGGTATGTGTTAGATGGGAAGATGTATGAACTGACCCTGCGGCCTATAGAGGGAAATGTGCGTCTTCCCGTAAACTCCTTCTACACCCCAACTTTCACTCCTCATGGATGTCTGTGTCTGTATAATTCAAAAGAGTCCCTCTCCTATGTGGTTGAAAGCCTTGAGCGCCTTAGGGAATCAACGCTAGGTCGAAGGGACAGCCAGCTAGCGCAGCTGCCAACATCATTGCTTTTAGTCACAAAAAGAGGAGTAGGATCATATGTGGATATTGGTGGAGAAACTGCCTTAAACCTAATTACACAGGGACAGCAGGTTGCAAGGAGACTGCAGTGTAGCTTCTTAGACCCTGCCTCGCCTGGTGTGGGCTATGGTCATAATGTCAATGAGACTCAAATAAACCAGGTGCTAAGGGGCCTTCTGGATATTAGAAGGAGTACATCCTTTAGTAGCAGTTCCCCACCCCTCCTTCCCGAGGCTCCGGGTCTCAGAGACTCTCCTCATCAGCCCGTCCCGGAGGCAGATCTTCGCATAGTCATGTGTCTAATGTGTGGAGACTCCTATGACATTGAGCAGCTCCTGTCCCCTTTCCTAATGCATCAGCACTGCAGGCCCATGTCTAATAGTGGGACCTCTGTGTTGTTGGAGCAGACAGTTGCTGGTCACAAGCTGGCCATTGAGCTCTCTCTGCTCTCTTACCACGCCTCCTTCACTTTGCGAAAGAGCAGGTTAGTGCACGGCTACATTGCTGTGTACTCAGTCTCACGAAAAGCTTCCCTTGAGACCCTGTGTGCATTCTTGTGTGAGGTTCAGGACATCATCCCCGTCCAGCTGTTGGCAGTGGGAGATAGCCAGGCAGAGCTCACTGATAGCGACTATGCCCGTGAACAGCAGATTCAGGGTGAGGAGCTCGCCCATGAGATTGAGGGTCGTTTCAACAGTGTGGTTTGTGGATCTGGGGGCGTGGTGGGAGGCCTACACAGGATCGAAATGTTCCATCCTTTTCTAATGGAGGTGGTGGAGAAACGCAACATAGTGGAGGCCACACACATGTATGATAACGTCGCCGAAGCATGCACCAATGAAAACGTGTACTCTCCGCGGTGTAGTTCCCCCAGTCCTGTCACCATGTTCCTGGATTCAGAGGATGATGTCGAGCCATCGCCACCATACTATGATGGCACACTCACTTCTCACAGCGGGGGCTACAACCTGCCAGATTTAGATTCAAGTGACATCTCTGTCATCTCTGATATCAGAGACTTTGAGAACAAACTCAACAATAAAGTGCCCCCTCAAGTGAGAGTTAAACCGGGTGTCACTTTTGACTTCAGAAAGGTGAGCCGGAACCCATACATAGATACACTAGGTCACCGTCGCTCCCTGCCCTCTGCTGTTACTTGGGTTCCCGGTGGGGACGTAGGCTATGATCCTTCAGACTATGCCGAACCCATTGATGCTGTTTCAAAGCCCCGCCCCAGCAATGAAGAGATCATCTACTCGGTGCCACATGATAGCACGCAAGGCAAAATCATCACCATCCGCAATTCTAACAGGATGCACTCTAATGGAAACGGCTCAGACAGCGAAGCAGACAGCAGCTCTCTGGAGCGGAGGAGGAAGTTCTCAGCAGCGGGGGTGAAACCCCGTCTTTACCGGGACCGCTCCAAGCGGCTTGGCAAGTTCAGCAGCTTCCGCACGAGTTTCATAGGCAGTGATGATGAGATGGGAGCTCTTCCAAAGTCCAAGGAAGATGACTTTGGGACCCTGAAAGGTGAAAGTCTAGTTAATGAAGAGAGCGAAGACCCAAAAAAGAGGAACATATTGAAGAGCCTACGCCGAACAGCCAAGGTTTGTAATTACTAACTTCTTCTAACTTCTGTTTTATGTCAAGTAAAGTTGCTTTTTATATTTTCATCCTTCTATTTCATTTCGAAACAAATGTGATTCAATTAATTGCCTGTTTTTTTTTTAACTTGCATAGTAACTTTCGGTACAATAGATACTGTAGTTGTCATAAAACACACTGGACAGTGTTTAGTTCACGTTCTAAAACTTTTAACCCTAATATGTCTGCATAGATTCTCTAAACAGGTTAAATGCCGGAAATGTCTCTTGAGTGATCTTGAAATTCAATTTGTGACTGGGAGTGTGTGGAATCCCTGATATCTGCTGCTGAGTCATGGGACCTCCTTTCCTCTCAGAAAACAAGACCAAAGCCACGTCCAGCTATCCCCAAACCTCTGGAGAGCAATTACTTCGGGGTCCCATTAGTGAACGTGGTATCCCCTGACAGACCTATCCCACTCTTCATTGAGAAGTGTGTCCGCTTCATTGAGACCACAGGTATGTTTTTTCATACACCCCTATTTTCCATTTGATAGAAGCAGTCATCTGTGCATATGCATATGATGTATCTGACTTTTAGGGGTTTTCCTGTCTGACAATTGCCACCTAAACATACATGTTGTTAAATCTGAACCAGTGCAGCTGTTCATCACCACAGTGTGATGTAAAAGCAATGTAAGGTTTTATTTGGATTTTTGCTCCAGCAACTGCCGGCATCTTTATTTGGAAGACTGTTTGCAATGGGGCAAAGTGTTTGTGCTTTGCCTGTTTCCCACTGTGCTTCCACCCACACACACACGCTTGCCCTCATCCTTCCCCCTTTTTTTTTTTATTTGCAACACTGCTTTGTCCTCAGGCCTGAACACAGAGGGGTTGTACCGTGTGAGCGGTAACAAGTCAGAGATGGAGAGCATGCAGAGGCAGTTTGAACAGGGTGAGTTGCTCATCAGACTTGTTTGAACCAGCTGTTTGACGTGTAATTATGTGGCTGCTCAATCAAAACATAAACAGACTTACGAAAGGAAAGTGATGTGAAACTGATAGTTCACTCCTGATGGCAGCTGCTGCCTTCTGTGATTTCCTTAACTCTCCCTTTCTCCTTGTGTAGACCACGGATTAGACCTAGTGGAGAAGGACTTCTCCATTAACACTGTGGCTGGAGCCCTAAAAAGCTTCTTTGCTGAGCTGCCTGAGCCCCTGGTGCCTTGTGCTCTGCAGGTGGACCTACTGGATGCTTTCAGTAAGCAAACACCGCTGGGCTGGGAAGGTTTTGACTAGAACATGAAAAGATGATTTCTTTCAGAGGGAAGAGGGCAGGGCAGGTTTTCTGAAATTTGCTTTGCTCAGTTATGTGTTGACAAGAATATCTTCTTCCTTTTCCACATGGAAGTACAGAGGTGTGCTGTTGTCAAATCACTGCTAAAGCGACTTTGACGAGGTGTTTGATCTCTTTGCCTTCCAGAAATCAATGACAGAGAACAGAGGCTATATACTATGAAGGATGTCCTGAGGAGGTTCCCCAGGGAGAATTATGATGCCTTCAAATATGTCGTGAGCCACTTGCACAAGTAAGCTCCCTGTCTCCTTTTCGAAGTCACTTGAATTCTTTTGTTGGTTCGTTTTTGCTGCATTTGTGTGAGAATGAATGCATTTGCATATTTTTTTTTTCCCCCCCTCAGGGTGAGCCAGCTGAGCAGGGTTAACTTGATGACCAGTGAAAACTTGTCCATCTGCTTCTGGCCCACCCTCATGAGGCCAGACTTCTCCACTATGGATGCCCTGACTGCCACACGCACCTACCAGACAATCATCGAGACCTTCATCCACCAGTGTGCATTCTTCTTCTACAACCAGCCGCTCCTCGACTCCCCCACTGGCCTGGGAGGCCTTCCTGCCTCACCCACCACCACCCTCAGTGGGAGCTCTGCCTACTCTTGTTATCGCTCCTCTCCTCCCCACACCACCACGCATTTTAGCCCCTTGCAGCAGTCCCCACCCACCACGCCCCAGTCTCCTCTGCAGTCCCTGCTCCCCACCCTCCACCAGCACCCCCACTCCCACCATTCCCCTGCTGAACAAGAGACACTGTGAGAGACAATGAAACCACGTGTGCCCATGATGATGCTGGACCTTGTCACCCACACAATTTCACATACACGCATACACCCACCCCCCACCCCTAAAAAAAAAAAAGTGCACTTGCACACCATATTGATGATCATGGACAACCTATTATCAGACCGGAAGATAGGAAGTGTCTGAGAAACTTCCCCAAGCTGCCATTTGTATCCATACTTGTGCGCATCCGAGCTAGCACTATCAGTGGCCCCCCCTCTGACCTCCGAGACCCCGATTGCCTGGAATTTGACATCGGGGCTGAAGTAGAGGACAGAGGGGCGGGCGCTGTCGCAGCAAGCCTCTGTTTCGTCAAAACCCACCGCGACGTATCCTATACTACCAAGAAATAGAAACCTCTATGCCAAGCTGGAAGACATGAGTTGTGGTCACCGTGTTTTTATCTGTAAATTTTTTTTTTTTTTTTTGTCATGAAAGTACTGCCACTGGATTTATAGATGGTTCCTCTGTAGGTCCTTTGGGCAGCAGTTTGCTCCATATAGCAGAGGTTCCTCTGTGTCTGCCTTTGGGGTTTCTGTCATGGGCTCTACTTGAGGGGTTAGCATGGGGAGCGAAGGGAAGGGGGGAGGGATACACATCCAGGGATGCACTTTAATGATCACTGTTGTTTTCCTGCAAAAGGGTTTTTTGACATAGTGTTTTGTTGTGTGTTTTTTTTAATTTCACAGCTCAAACAGCCATACCCATTGCCTCCACAGAGCTCTGGCAGATCAAACTTTGTTTACATAGAACTTTTTTTTTTTCTTTTCTTTTTTTTTGTATCCACAGACTTATCTGAAGCACTTTTTTGATAGTGTAGTGTTAAATTTGAAGAAATGCCACATTAATCAATTGTCCATACTGTTTGTTTAGTGGTTGAGTGTGGAATCAGCACAGGCTTGTGAAACAAGACCCTTTTGTAAAAACTTATGTTCTGTAAGTTGATCCAGAAGTCCCTTTTTTTTTAGATTGACGGGGAAATCTGAATCGACCCGTATTCCTCATTCATCCAGCCATGTGAAATATAGTTTTTTCTTTTTAGAGTTTGTCCTCTTTCTAGCTGTCGGTTGATCAGATTGGATGTTTAGGGAAGTTTGGTTTATATAGGCCATTATAATATCACTGAAGACGTTGCCTCCCATCAGTCAAGTGAAGAAGAAATATCGCCATTTTTATTGAATGTGTAGTCATACATCATATAAGTCTACATCGCAAACTGGTGTCCATTGAATCCACACGCTTGAAACATGATAGGTCGCTGGATGTGTTGCTGTGGCTGTCTATTAAACAAAGCTCTTTGTACTCATCTAATATTAAGGACCTTTAACTCAGAAGGTTATGTATTCTCAACGCACTGTAGTCCCGCTATACAATCCAGTGACCAGTAGAAATTGTTTGTGGATGGGGCACATTCAGGAAGCACCAGCGGCTGTTTACCTGCTCTAGTGAAGTAGTTTTGTGCTGGAATATTGTCCTTTCCTCTCATGGAAAACGAGCAGCACATTTTCAGTGGTAGTAATGAAGACCTGATTGTTTTTAACCCTTAAACGTAGCACTGTCTTTTCAATGGTGATGAGTAAAAACGGATCACCAGACAAACAAGCTCTGGATGATTGTGGTTCTTAGTTGCAACCTCGACCAGGTTAGTCAGATCATTGGTTGTAATTCGGGATCGTCACTCACTGGTACCTAAGGAATCGGAATGCTGTTGGAAGTCTTTTTTTTTTTTTAATGTGTTCATCGGGCTAATCGGAATGCTCTTAGACTGCTCCGAGCTGTAAGCTAAAACATTTAAGACTGGCACAGAACAAACCAACCAAATGCCCCTTGATAACAGGATTTATGGAAGTATTTAATCTTACTGCATCACTTGACTTCTGACACAACTTTGGCAAATCTGCCAATCAGTGGGCAGAAAGTGAGTGCATACTACTCTATAATGGTTGTTTATTTGTATGTTGGGGAACACCGCCCTTTAGTCAGTGGTAGAAAATATTTCTAGTGTGTATTTCAATGACTGAAAATCCATTTTTACAATTTTTTGTGAATGGTTCAAGGCCACTTAAGTTTAGTGCATGATTTAAAAAAAACACACACACACACGCACACACACACACCAAGGGACAGGATGAAAGCAACTTCCTGTTTTAAAAAATGAAATTAGAACAAAACAAATACTGAGGAGAGATAGCTGAAACGTGAAAGTTTATGTACTGTGCATCAAGAGAAACCCATGGAATTTGTCTGACTGAGAATAATGTTTGAAGATGAAGGCCTTATGTGAACTGTATAATAGTTAATAAATTAAATCTTGTAAAATTGTCCTCAGCTTTCTTGTGGTGCCTGTTTGTGTGTGTTTCATTGAGGTATGTGTCCTACCAAATCTCACATTTACATCAAGCAAAAGTATGCAATGTATTACCTAGAAGTCCATACATAGTAGCAGTTTAATTAAAATTGTGTTGCGATCCCCAATCAGCTGAATATGAACCATATTATTTTGCTGGTTACAATTTTCAGTATTACAGCAACAAAGGGATGAAGTGTTTTGCTGTTTCTTAAAACCTTACTGCGTGCGTTTGTTTTTTGACTATCCACATTCTCATTGTGGATTAGTGAAGAGTAATTTTCTATTTTCCTGACTGACAGTGCGGTAAGCAAACAGCAACTCATTAGTACTGTTGGATGACATACTGTATGACTGGAAAGAAATACAAAAAAAAAAAAGCCATATTAAGCTGCATTCACACAGCAAGTCTTGCCGCTCAATTTCAGCTCATTGCCGCTGTAACGGAGACGGCAAGCATGGTGACCTCTGCAGTCTGCATTTATGCCTTAATTTAGAAGTTCATGTGCAGCGCAGCTGACAAGGATGAGGAGGAAGAGACATTTTTCATTCTCTCCTAACAGAGTCAAAGGCCAAGCTCGATCTGTGTAAAGCTTTTTTTTTTTTTTTTTATTTCTTTCGATGACCATGAATCACCCCTCTAATAAATAACAGAGTTCTGCTTCAGTAACCAGAAGCTGTAGTGTTGCTATGGTGGTACAGGTGACTCTGAAAGACATCAATAATTCACTGAATATCCTCCATGAGTGGCTGCACTCTATTGGTACAATACTCCCCTCACAGTGTCTGTTATCCTCGGTGGACAATATAATGCTAAGATGCCATCTTGTGGCTGCATAGCTGTAGAGCAAAGAAGTGGGGGTTCTTTGTGGCGTAGCGCATTGATGACAATGGAGTGGCATGTGTCATTTGATTAAAAGCTTTTTTTACTGTCCCCTCCCCTGACCAGTGTTCCACCGTTTACGGCGCACATTTTTGATTTAACCGAGGTGCCACAAATACTGGACAACCAACACCGCAACGATGGCGATGAGGGAAGCACACCGAGCAGCTCGAGCGCGTCTTCATCTCTGACCATAATGGTTGAACGCGCAAGACTTCTATCCAAACAGCTTCATCCTCAGCCAGCTAAAAGGGAGATGACTCACTGTAGCAGCTTTACTAACTGATGCTTGCTCTGTGCGTACACACGTTGCGCCATTTGCTCCTAGCTGCTCATGTTTTCTGCATATTTTAACACAGGAAGAAACACTTTTTTTTTTATTTTTATGTTTGCTTCGATGATTTCATAGCGAATAAAATTGAAATATGTCTGAGGTCATTCATCCCGATAGCAAAGGGGAACTTGGAAATGTATTTGTCTGAATGCCATGCATATTACATTGTATCCATCTGACCTTCTACAAATGCGTTTAGTCATAATTTTGACACATCTACACATCTAAATGTCTGTGTGTGCTTATGAACTCCAAATAAATTCTTTATGTTATTAGGCTCTGTTGAGAGATTTAGACACCTTTTTTTTCTATGTAATATTCAGCCAATCACACGAAGGTTGGCTCAGCGATGCTTCATCCATTGCACACACATTTCTACTGCTGCGTTTTCGGTTCACTTCTTAATATGTCATTTCCAAAACGTTGCAGTGATTTTGGCAAATAAAACCTGTTGAGAATGACAGAAACCGTGATGTATGAAAGATAGCTTTATTGCACAAGGTGTTAGAATGATCTTTTTAGTTTTTGCTTTCTTTTCATAGAAAATGTACTTTTGAACACAAGCAATTGCTATAACAAGCAACTCAAACAAATGTTTGGGATACCCTCAACATTTTTTTTTTTTTTTTTAGTTTTTGATTTTCATACATTTTTTCCTTCAAATTTTCCCTTTTAGCAAGCATGCAATGACTTTTTTTTGAAGATGAACAAAATACAAAATAATGATAATTAAAAAAAAAATCAAATAGGACAAATGACAACATCAAAAGACTTAAAAAAAACAATAAAAATTCAACAAATTAGTATCAAAAACATGAACGGAAAGAAAACTGTTTTTTTGTTTGTTTTTCGTTTTTGCCCATTTCAGAAGTAAAATATCCTATTTTTGATACTATTTCAATTTTGAAATTGGGGCATTCAACCCTGATGTGTCCCCTGAATTATTCTGACGAAAATAGCTCTTCATACAAAACTGTGTTTTATGTACAAGACTTAATCTATAAACAACACTGACCAAGGTTGCGATGATGGATCTAACATGTTTAGGGTAGTGATTATTTTACTTTAATTTATCTGAACAGGGTAAAAGGACAGGAGCCTGAATGCTTCAGGCTGACGGTCTGACTCCAGTCCAGTATTTACACAACAGTAGTTTGTGTGACCAAAAGAGCTGAGAGTCCCTGATTTCACTTGGCTGAACAGGTTTAAGCCATGTACCTTAGTCTGGAACCAAAAGTTTGACAAACAAATTAAGATTATGAATCGAAATGAAGAGACCAACAAATACCCCTTCCCTCCCCGCCCCCCAAAAAAAACAAAGCAAATGGATAAATAAATATAAACCACAAAACACTTTTATGGAGATGCTTCCGATAGACATTCCAATAGGTTCTTGTGTGAATGTACATTAGCGCGACATGGAGGGGTATAAAATGGGACATATACAGTACTTCAGACTGGGCAACAACAAAGATATCAATTGAGTGAACATTACATCATCTTCAAAGCGGAACTCCCTGACATATAACATCTGTCAACATTATATCATTTCATGTCATTCACATCATGACTGGGAGATCTTTCTTTCAAGGTTGGCTGGCTGGAAGGTCAGTGGGAGGCAACACAGTGGCCAGTCTCTGCCATTCACGCCACTGACAAAGGCTTTAATACTGTGTGATGACTCAAGTGTGTTAACACCTTTGCAGCGGCTGGCTGCCAGCCCTCCCCTGTCTGTAATACTGATTTGGCTCTGGATGCGTCTGTGTCTCCCGTCTGCTCTGAATCACGACGACCAAACACGCGCAGCAAAGAGGGAGCTGCTGCTGATTGGTCCTTCACCCAGGTAGTCTCCTTTACCAGGAAGTGAAATTGAAAGTAGCCTGTCATCTTCCTTTCAGGAGCCTAACACTTCTCCTAGTCCGTCTACATACAGTAACAGACAGAACATCCTGCATATACTGTATACTAAACTTTTTTTCTTTCTTTAGTCAAACCTTTTTAAAATTCATAATTTCTTTTAGTTCATGATTGAGCGATTGTCTTGATCTTAAATTTGACATTAAATTGCTGTATATACTACAATTTATACTTTGTCATAATTTCACTTAAATGTCAGTATACCTACATAGAAATATATACGTAAATTCTATATAATACCAAATATTCTCTATTTGTAATGTGAGAAATTATAGCTGCTTCATTTGGGTTGTCATGATTTGTTTGTAAAGGTAGACACTGTTCAGCTGGAGAGAGATGTGTGGAGAACAAAGAGATGGAAATTGAATCCTTTTTTTGGAAGTGAACCTGAATGATTTCTTTTGGAATAACCACGAAGAGGAATATCTGCCAATTGCTATTTGGGGCTTTAAGAGACACATAGCGGGTGATAGATACAGTAAGAATAGGGAACTTAACTAGAAGTCCTGCAAATAGACAGTAATACTATGAAGGACAGCATGTGTGTGCGTATGAGAGGCAGGACGGCCACACAGCTTCATACTGGCTATCGTAGTCGGTACCATCATAAACACAGAGCCTTTTTTGCTCCTCGAGTATAGTTAATATTTCCAAATGGCCACCAAATCGCTGTTCATTTGCTGTGCAGCTCCCATGAGAACTGAGTGGAGCCGAGCACCAGACGGCTGGAACTGTTAGTCGGAGTTAGTAGTTCTTTTATAGAGTCCCAGGTGAGCATGAAAAAGTAAGGATAGCTGGGTCTCTGTCTGAGAACATCTGTCCCAGGGAAGCTAGACAGGACGCCGGGCAGTTCACCATTAGTTGGGTTTGAACGAAGATGGTTGCATGCCCTTTCAGGCCCGGACTGAAGAGTACCAGAGTGGGACTGGCTGAAGAGTGGGACAGCAGTGCAAGTCTGTGCAAGAGACCGGACTACACCAGTGTGTATGACTTTGAGTAGGCCCCCACACTCTGCTTCTGCAGTCTTCCCAGTGCCGAGGAGCTGCTCTCTAGCAGCGAGTCCCTGGAGCCCCCCACCTTGTTACTGCTGGTGGGGTTGCTGCTCGTGCTTGAAGTGGAAGCTGTAGCTGCAGCATTGGAGCTAGGCATGGTGAGAGTCCTTTGAGGCAAGGTGGCAGTGCCCGAGCTTGCGCCCAAGCTGCCCAGCCCGGAATGGCCCAGTGTCAGGGCCTGCTGCTTGGCAGAGTCTAGAGTCTTGTGGCGGCCCTGGGTGTGATATGCCCGCTGCGTCAGGCTGCGGATTGAGGCTTCCCGCGGTGGCACAGCTGGGCACGGGTCATGGAGCTCCCCTTGCTTGCGGAAGAAAGGGTCTGTCTTCATGTAGAGGGGTAGGTTGCAGAATTCACCTACGACAAGGCGAGAAAGGGGTCGGGAGAGAGGATTTAAAAACAGCGTGGTTACATTTGGTCTCGCGTTGAAGCGCGCCTCGCAGTGATTATCAATCTGCCACATCTCTGTTGTTGAGGTGTGACATTGTGTCAACAGTATCTTCTTTTTCCTCAGGATTATTGCTAAATCAGTACAATCTGAACATTCATCCTCTCCTAGCTGGAGAATACGAAGTAACACATTTGACGGTTATGTTCAGGTAACAAATAAACTGTATTATAGATATTTGCATGTGAATATATCGAGACAAGATTTCTGCTTAATGACATTCAATCCAAAGCCCATTCAATCACATTTGAATGGGCTTTGGATGCAAACAGGTAAAGTTGGTAAGGAGATCAGAAAGAGCCAAAGAGTGATCTCAGAGCCCATCGGTGATGATGACTTGGATTTTTGAATATCTGCATCCATATGCCTTGTGAGACAATCAGGTCGTAGATGTAGTCTCTCAGCTATCCATAGTCACAGGTTTAGCCGATGATGATGATGATGATGATGATGATGGAAGAAATTGTGAAGAAAGGTGCATTGGCAATAGCATAATGGACAGATTGAACTGTTAAAATGTGACTGTCATTCGAATATACTGGCTACAAATCTGAGCATGAGCCAGTGATTGTGAAGCTGGCGCCGGTCATGACTGTATATCATACTCTATAGCTGTTCATGATGCAACTCTGATCATTCGCAGTGACTCACACATTTGAGGCCATTCATGACCTGAAATGGGTCTATCCCTTTTGAGAGAGGAAATGCTTTTTTTTTTTTTTTTTGTGGTGTCGCCGCACTAACTCCCGCCGAGCGTCGTTGTTGTGTTAGGGGAACTTTTTCCACCCAGTTTTCCACACCACTCTCAAAAATCAGGGGTTTTATATTGATTGTGCGACATTTGCACACAAAAAATCCCAGAAATGGCCGAAAGTCATCAAGAATTCCTAAAACAAGATGTGGAAGTCAATGTCCCCGCGTGGCCTTCATGGCTTCATACTTACTTTTGTTGGCGCGGTGGGGAATGGGCACAGCCACGTTTTTACCGCGGTCATAGTCCTGTGGTTTGGGCGGCGAGGCGGTGAAGCGGCAGATGCCTGGTTCAGACGGCGTGCTGAGGGAGGTCATGCTGTCTGCCGGGTCATTGGTACCTGTGGTCATTTGGTCAGATGAGCTGTCAGAGATGAAACACTCTGTAATGGTAAACTTGGCATGCTGCAGGTGCTCCTCCAGCTTGGCGTGCTCGTAGGCCCTCGCCAGCTCTTCGTAGGTGGACGAGGCACTCTCGGTCGACACCATGCTGTTGCGACCCTTATCTGGGGGGAGAAAAAAAAAAATCTAAATTACTAAATGAAGGCTGAAGTGCATGCTTATTCCTTTAATTTCCCTCTAGGCTGCCATTACATTTGACGAATTTCAGCTGATGATAGATCATTTTTCCTCAAATAGCTACTTCTTGGTTCGAAAATGGAAACATGGAATCAGAAGAGTGAATGGGGTTGTAATGTGAGCTTTGTCAGCACCTGTGTCTTGGGAGAGGCTGGCGCTGTAGCTGTCACTCTCGGTGGCGGTGATGCCGTGAGAGCCCATGGTCCGCCAGTCTGATGTCAGGGTTCGCGCGGAGGCCGTCGACTGGCTCTGGCTGGGTCGGCTCAGGGTCCACTGACTGGAGTATCTGTTCCTGGAGCTGTGAGCTGATTTGATGCTCTTCCTGGACACTGGGTCTGAGGGACGTCAGCGTGGTCAGAGAACAGCGTAGCAGGGCAAACAAGTGTGTTTGTTCTCTCAAGAGCTGGACTGCCGTCGTTGCGTCGCTCATCTTTAAGCTCTCACACAGATTTACCCGCTTAATCTTAAACGAAGCTCAGTTTGTGGTCTTGAAACTTGAGCCTATAGTCATTAGGGTTTCCACGCGACACGACTTTACACGATGGTTCACCTGCTCTCTTGGCCAAGGACAGCTCGCCTGTCTGGACTCCTAATGGTTTTGTCACGCGAAACGTGTGTGAGAGGTGACACTGAGATTTTGCACCATAACTGATATCACGGAGGAAAGAAAAAGCGATCCGAATTATGCGTGTGCTCCTTTGCAATTGCGCCATACCAAAAAATAAGAAAAACAACTTGGTTGGAACAATGGATTGGGCAGCAAGGACTGCCAGCTGTTAACACATGTGCGTGTGCCACTCTGCCCCTGATCTGGGGCTTTTGTCGGCGAGCAAAATCTTACAGGCGTAAAACTGTTGTCGCATCTATTGCAAAAGACTTCATTTGAAAAATGAAAAACAAACTGACTTGTTCCAGGACGGATGTCTGACATGTCGATCAAGGGTCCTGAATTCTGGATGAGGGCTTGATGGTGAAGAGACACGCCTGTGCAGAAGTTCTGGGGATTCACCGATTGGCTGAACTCGGTGTCTGTCACTGGCACCGCTGCCTTGTCCTCTCCTATTATGGAAGTAGGAGATCGATATAACAGATATTGTTGTTTTCTGGTATCGTTTACTGTACCATGACAGGATATGCTGTTTGTGAGGTGCGGCCACATACCTATCTGTTTGATGCCTTCTTTGTCCTCAATGAGTAGCTGAACGCGTGGGATGTCAATATGGAGTCTCGGTCCTTGAGGAGGGCCCTTCACAGGAGTGTCTATACTGCGGTTGTTCTTGCTGCGCGCACACACACACACACACACACGGATATGCATGTTTGCCAAAGATTTATGATGAATAAACATTACGCCCCCCCACACAGCGGACACAAATTAAAATACATCCATACCAGTCGTCTCTTACCTGATAAGCATCTCAGCAAGGCTTTTGGCATCTATGAAGACAATATTGTAATTAGATGTGGCTAGTTGTGAGGATAAGAGTTCCAACTTGTCTCTCCATGTCGCATTAATCCATTACACATGGTAGAATTGATTTCTCTGTGAACTTGCTTTTCCTTTCCCTCACCTCTAAGTCGTTTAAGCCTCTTCTCCTTGCGTTTTTTGCGAATAATGAAGAGCAGAGCGACACCCAATGTAACCAGGATGACAGGAGAGCCGATGGAGAACAGCTTTTTCACATCGTCCCCCTCTCCACGGGCGGATTTAATGGGAGGGATCGTACCTATTGTGATAAGAGGGTAAGAGAACAGAAGATTTATTGTAGAAAAGTCAGCTAGGACAGAACAATGATAGGAAGCTCCGCCCAACATTCTAAATGATGATGGAACTGAGCCTGTAGCTGATGCTATGTACATCACACTCACTGCCATCATAGTCTGTGGTGGCAAACTGGGAGCTCTGGTTGCCACACCCAGCACTGTTGCAGGCCTTCATCTTGAGCTCATACCAGGTGGCCTCACGCAGCTCGCTGAGGAAGAGCTGAGTGGTGGAGTTGGCCTTGAGGGTCTGCCAGGCCCAGGTACCTTTGGGTCTAAAGTCCAGCATCAAATCAGTGATGGGGCAGCCCCCGCTGGTCCAGCCCTGCAGGTTGAGCCCCGCATGAGTGGAGTTGATGTGGGTGAGCAGCGGCTGGTCCTTGTTAAACACCGGCTCTGGACGAGACACAAGACGAGCACAAAGGGGCATCAGGGGGAGCGCTGCCACCAGGACAGTGTTGTAGCTTATGCATCACTGACTGCAAATCTGGGGAGAGTTGTGCATCATACACGGCAACACATCTGAGGTGCAGTCTTTTTTTTTTTTTTTCAACAACACTGATTCTATTCGCAATCTCTTCAAAATCGTAAGAATTTTCAGGATTTTTCTCTTGATTGTGTGCAATTTCAGCGACGCAGCTGTTTTGTCGCAAGCTCTGGCGCTGCATGCAACCGAAGGAGGGACCAAAGAAGGAGGAAGTTTAATATCGGTTGAAGCAACAAAAAATTAAAAAAAAATCCACAAATAATGATAGATTTTTTTGTTTTTGACTGATAATGGATAACAAACAGGATTTCAAATTTAAGTTTATGTCAAAAATAACAAAGACACTCAGCAAAGCAACATCACAATGTGCAGTTTTCCAGGCTTTAAAGGAGGTACCACAGTCGCAGCCTTTTTTATCCATTTTCGCTTGTTTCCTGCTTCACTCGTGTCTGCAACACCGCCACTACTCACCTCTGCCATGGGTTTTGGCCTCAATGATCTCACTGATGCGTCCTGAGCCCACGCTGTTCTTCGCCGCCAACTTGACCTTGTACCAAGTTCCACAGCGCAGGTTGTCCAGCCGGAAGGAACGTTCGCTGGAGCTGATGAACACGTCCCTCCATTCCTCTGTGTTGTCCACAGAATACTGCAGCACAAATCCTACAGAACCACAGACCACAGCTTCACATCGGATTCATGCACTCTGAAATAAAGAGTCATACGTCCCAAAAAGCTGACAATATTTAGGGGCCCTCCTGCTGCTACATATGTTGGACACCAGGGGGCAACAATCAGCTGCAATCAGTTTGCCTACTTCTTACCCAGAAACAAGCTCATTGTTGACACTATTATATGCAGCTTAACAGAGGACCACTGAAAAGTCATATGAAGGATAGTTTTTCCTGATATATCTTCAGGGTGGGCAGGTGCTTCTCTGCTGACAGGAAGCATGCCGCGTACCTCTGATGGAGCTCCCACCATTGTCCCCAGGGATCCAGGCCAGGGTGATGGAAGAGGTGGAAGTGGTGGAGACAGTTAGACGAGGCTGGTCAGGAGGAACTGCATGTAAACACACACGCGGTCAATTTACAACTGGACACACCCTGGACATGCCCTTTTTAAAAAAATAAAAAATAAATAAATTACCTTGCACCACAAGGTTGACAATGATGGTGTCAAAACCCAGGGTATTAGTGGCTGTACAGGTGTAGTACCCAGAATCCTCAGCTTTGACTGAACGTAGCACCAGAGTGCCATTGGATAAGATCTGCCGATGACTGTCAGCTGTCACCGGAATGGCAGAGTCATCACTGACAAAAAACAGACAGATTTACAGAACGTTTGGTTATTTGCAGGCGGGTCTCCATCAAAACGTTATCAAAAATTTGAACCGGTTAGAGAAAGTCTGCAAACAACGTCGAAAACCTAAGACGCAGGCATACACAGGAAGTGGTATGTGAAGGACTCTGACCTGTCTTTGGTCCATTTAATGGTGGGGGCCGGCTCTCCCACTGAGCTGCAGGGCAGACGCACCTCCTTCATCCAAGGTGTGGTCACCGTGCCCCCGAATGAAAGGATTTTAGCAGGGACTGCGCGCAGTGGCACAAAAGAACACAACAATTGAGTCTTTCACACTCGCATCCGAGACACAGGCGATGATGACGCACAGAGAAAAACAAAAGCTGCTTCATCATCTCTCTCATCCAGCTGTGCTACTACATTACTGCCCGCCTGCTGCTGAATGAGTGGCCCAGTTTGTCTAAGGGCAACAGCCCTTTTCTTCCCCCGCCCCACCGCTGAGCCCCTCCTCTAACCTCTAAGTATCAGTCTATCTTTTCTCCATAGACCTTCCCCTCTATTGATTCTCACCGGCTACCTCTCTCCCCAAGGGTCATTTTACTAGATAGGCCCTGTTCATCACCACATAATTAACAACAGCATTTCTTGCAACATAGCTGGTACTCAATCGATACAGCAGCTGTCAATCAATATCAGGGAGAGCGGACAGAGTCGGCCGGAGAGAGAGAGCGATGAAAGCGATCTGTGGCAGGGGGATCGTGTCGCCGTTTCATAGCCGTTTTTAGAGCGATCTCGCTCATAACCTTTACAGAAATCTCTTTACCCTTCTCTTCCGCTACAGGCTCGCCCGGAGGAACCCACCTTTCCCAGCAGGCTCCACTGTGACCTTTGCGCTGATGTTGCCTCGGCCGGCGGTCGTCACTGCTGCAGCCCAGATGTGGTATTGTTTGCCGCGGCTAAGGTGCGTGATACGGTAGAAGAGCATCTCTGGGTTGGCCTCATACTCACTGGGTGCCTGGGACACAGGGGCACGCAACGCCGTGTGAGCATACTGGCGACACGAGAGGATTGGTGGCTGCTCTATTAGCAGTTTTACCAGACTGGACACTCATTCCAAGTTACACAAATACGCACTGAACGATAAACATTTTCCTGGGAAAACCCCCCCCACAACAAACAGAAGAAGGCCTCTCTTTTTTACATAGCAGAGTAGAAACAGCACAGGTGGCTGAGTTCCATGACACTGAGCCAGCATGCACATTACCAGACAAATATAATTTAGCTATCATTAATTTTACCATTTAAAACGTTTTCTACTGCAACACCTTTAAGTGTCCCCTATGAAAAATGACTACTGATTTTGGTAAAGCACTGTTTTTTTTAGACATTATTTCATCAGTATCTGGAAACCATGGAAAGCTGAGGGAAAGGAAGACATTATGAAGCTGCGCTCTTATAATAATCTTTTTAATTTAAATTCTATCGCTTATCATCTTGGCACATCCCGCCTCCCGAAGAATAAAAGAATCACCTCACTTAACACGCGTAGAGGGGGTTTGTAAAAACAGAAAGAAGCCGCAATTTGATATTATCGCAATACTTGAGTTATGATGTGATACAATTGCGATAACATTTTGCAACGCATTGTGATTTATTACCCTTTTTCAACTGCAAATGACTGTTCGTCCGCAAAGTAAACCAGTAAACTTTGGCAAAATAAAGTTTCAGTCTGCTTATCTCACTTCAGCGTGGCAAAAGTCAATTGTGAAGCAGACAAACACTGTCATTAAAACCTGCCATACATGATACATGCACCTTTACAATTTTTATAAAAAAAAAAAATCAATACTTAGTATCAGTATATCAATGCTGCTATATTGCCACAGAGAATATTGCAAAACACTACTTTTTTTGCATCACCCTTAGTATATGGTACACCTCTTCCAAATGGAGATTCATAGGGAAATCTGCACAAAAATATATATATGAATATAGTGTAAATCAATATAGTAAGTCAGTTTTTAAAGGTAGTTTATGTATATTTAAAGGGACACTTTTTTTTAAATTTACCTATATTAAGTGATCACTATATATTTACTCTTGTATTTATTTACTTCTTTTTTTTTTTTACAATACAATTGTACTTAAATTTAATTATATTATATTTAGGCATATCCTCTATAATTTCTTGGATAAAGACAGGTCAGGCATGATCACTCCACTCAAATGGTATAAATTAATTTGAAAAAATTTTAATTATTTGTGCCCATTTAGGCAGACGTGTTCACTTGGTTGCAAAAAACAACACTTTAGGCTTCAATACCGGATTCGCTGTTCACACAGCTATATCAAGCACATCTTTATAATGATGCTTATACACGCACCTACAGCAACACAAGCACACATATACGCCCCACTGTTTTCCCTCAAGTCAGCCCCCCTGTTCTACCACGTCTTAGTCCTCATCTTCAGTTCCTTCACCATTTGCGCTTCCCTCTTCTGTCTAGCTCAGTGAAGAGGAGAGGATGCAGGTACAGAGGGAGGAGATGAGTGTGTGTGTGTATGTGTTTGTGTGCGCGTGCGTGCGTGCGCGTGCCTGTGTATGTGTGTGTGTGCGTGTGCTGGGGGTGCGTTCGAACATTCCTCCAGAATGGCGTTTTGTTGAGACGATCCAGGGAATGATACAGGCAGATAATGAAAAGACGGACAAAAGCACTCACATCTCGATGTGACTGATACTCTCCTCCGCTCCTCCCTTCCTTGCTGCCTGTCTCTCACTCGCCTCCTCTATTCCTCTCCCCTCATCTCTCTCTTTTCCCCTCATTTCCCCCTGGTGTCCCTCCCTACCTCTAATGGTGTATCTTTCTCTCAACCTCCTTTCCCCCCTCTCTTCCTCCCTCGCTCCCCTCCCCTGCCAGTGCTCATTTACATGGCACTCATGCACAGAAAAAGGGAGGAGTATTTATGAATAATAAGAAAGTGAGATTCTAGCTCGACATCAGATTTCACTGTGTGTTGGTGTTTGCGTGCACATGATCTAACCAAAGATGAAATGCGGCACATGCGTGTATAAATAGAAAATGTTGAAGTGTGATGTCTGTGTGTGTGTGTGTGTGTGTGTGTGTGTGTGGGGTTGTGTTTGTGTGTGTGTGTGTGTGTGTGTGTATGTGTGTGTGTGTGTGTGTTTCTGATGCGGCAGTGTGGATGTGTGAGCTTGTTCTCTGCCTCATTTGCATATCTACGTCTCATCACGTTGCCAAGACAACCTCATCTGTTCATCTGGGAGGGCAGGAAATAAAGCAATGGTGCAAACACAGTGAAAGAGTGACACACACACACATGCACACGCACGCATGCATGCGCGCGCGCACACACACACACACACACACACACACACAGGCAATTCATAATATTAATGTACAACTTCATGATTTAGATCCATATATTTTTCAGTTAGTTCGCAAATTCCTCAATTCTCAATCAACCGCTTTCTCGTGTTGAATTATGAGTGACAACAACAGAGGAAGGACTTACCGGCTGCCCGGAGCCTGGACTGGAGCAGTAAATGGTGTACTTGCGGATGATGCCGTTTGGTTTGTGAGGAGGTAACCAGGAGACAACCACACTACTCGGAGAGGAGGGAACTGCCTTGATACCAGCCGGTGGACCAGGAACTACAGAGGGCATATAAGACACATCAGCAGGGCAGGCTCACACACACACTATTGCATGGGCTTCCATGTTTATGTTCGTGTGTGTGCGGGGGGGGCATGCTGGGGTGTTGGATGCCTATTAAAGTGATCAGGCTTGTTTACAGATTTTTAGTCTTATCTTGCGCTAAGCGGCTCTGGGCGGACTTGAAAGACGTCCCTTTGGATGGACGGCGGCGACATATGTTCATTCGGACGCTGGTCAGCAGTCCCGACTCTGTGACACCCAGCGTTCTCTTAACTCTCAAACCCGCCAACAGATTAGACAGTCGTGTCTCATCCCCTGTTGGCCACTTTGGCTTGACACCGCAAGCGACGTAATACTCTGATTGCAAGAGCTAAAGCCGGAGAGTTGAAAAACAGATGTACACTTTACTGAAAAACACATCAGGACTCTGGATTCATTAAAGAGGTAAACAATAATGCTTTTGTCACATACGCCGCACAGTATGGGGTTCACGGTGTCAAACCTATTCAATCCCATCATAAATATTACGCGCGCTCGACAGTGGGCCTCATATGGGGGTTTACAGAAGACGTCCCCCAGTTCCTTTTTTCTTCCTGTATGTGAGGCCCCAGATACAGTCATTAATCCTGCACTTTACATGACCAGGCACATAAACAACGCAAACGCAGAAAGGATGCATGTAGCAGTGGAGGTTTTAAAGGAGAGGCGGGGATGTAAGAATGGCAAGAATAATGTGTGCAGCTCCTGGGGGAGCGATGATGGTTGACGGCGGCAGCGGGGAGGGGCAGAGGAGGCAGTCATCATTATCATAACTGGACCTCCATGTCAAAGTGGGAGTGGCAGTGGGAAGGGGTGGGGTGGGAGTTAAGTCCCATCTGGTGCCCAAAATCTGCCCAGGACTCCAGACACACACACAGTCTGCTGCAGTGCCATTATGATCCATGTGATGATGAAAAACAATGGTTCTAAATGAACAGCCCCACCTACATGAGCACAGTACAGGCTACTACACCAATCAGAGAGGGGTACGGCACAGCAAAGGGCTAACACTCCCAACCACATACCAAGGAATTTCATCATATCTAGCCAGCTTCCTCACGGTAAAGCCGCTGAAGAATGATATGTCTTGACATAGTGATGCCTCATTTGCTTCATCGGCCCTCAAAAGGCTCTCTGATCGTCCTTATCAGTCCATCTTCAACCCCATGTTACCCATCCAGGCCCCTCCTCCTCCACTTCCTCCATAAAGAGACACGGATCTGACTGTAATCCCGCCTCCAATGGTGTAAGCACAAAATTAATTCTCTCTAATCCACGCGGAGTTAATCCCTATGCCTATGGCAAGAAGGCTGGTGGAGAGGATGCAGGCCCGAGCTGATGGCTGACTCCTGTATGCTATATGCCGTGAGAGATCACCCCTCCTCTCCCCTAGCATCTCCCACCAGGCCTCCCTCAGCCCTCAGCCGTGGACCCAAAGCCTCTTAATTCTCATTAGCACTGCTAATGGAGCTTCCTAACATAAATGAGCTTTTGTCATGGGTTTGAGATACGGCCTAGCACCCTTTTATCTGCTCCCCTTCCACATTTACTTGTCAAGCACTGTGCTTGCATTCTCCTTTTTTTGACACTTGTCCACGTACATGTCTGAATGAAGAAGTCTGATCTTATTGTCTCGTTGTCATCTTACGGCCTTTTTCTCGCCGTGTGCATACTCACGGTCCTCGCGGGTCTGGATGTACAGGACGTTGCTGCGGACGCCGTCCCCAGCTTGCGTGTAGGCCAGCACCTGGACGCTGTAATTGGTGAACTTCTCCAGTCCTCGCAGCTCCACCTGTTCACGTGTGGTGGTGATGTTCTGCATCTCTCCCCATTCTGAGAGGAACGCGAAGAGAAAGTTGTTTAAGAGAGTACGGGTGGATATCTGGTGGACAGGCAACACAAAACAACCCTATCTCCTAAAAGATATACGGTGTACATATACGTTGGGGGTGACATGTACATGTATTCATACACGAAGTCATATGACAGATACATTTGAATAGGAAAAGTCAGTCACACATGGCAGTGCCCGATTTCCAATCCAGGTGGTGGTAATGCCAAACGTCATTAAACAACAGAAGAAGAACAGCGTGGCACCGTTCGACAGCGCCACAAAACATGGTAAACATGCTGATGCATTTTAAAAAGGTGTCGCAGTCTCGTTTGGACTGATGAATTTCAGTTTGGACTCTTGGACTCTATGGTTGAACTCTTTATTTGATTGTGTTTTAGTTGCCCCCTGTTATACCTTCTAGTTCTGCCCTTGTGTCTCTCCCGCTGGCTTACTTCCTGTGTGTTACGTTGTTTTCAACTGCGTCTCGTTTGTTGCTCAGTCCTCATCTGCTCTGCTCTGTTCCCTTTCGTCTCCTCAGCCAATCGGCTCCCTGCCTGCTCTCGTGTCATCTTTTACTCAGTTCAGCCTGCTTTCCTTTTTGACCTGACAGCGGGTTTAGCTTTCTCAGATTAAACATCAGTTTTTCTTTCACTTCCTGCTTGTACGCTGCTGATTTTTGGCGTTTGGGTCCACCCTGCCTCTGCACATCCCTGACAGAGGGCATCACCCGGACGCGTTGATCATCGAGCTCAGCACACGGTTTTTAAGAAGCCCGCACATGTGGAAGCAGACAGGACCAATGACATTACAAAGACTATTGGCATGTACATTTACTGTACATGCCTATTAGCCCATACTCAATAGTAAAAGACACGACTTCAAGAATTTATTAAAGCCTTGTAACAACGTGCATCCTTTGCGTCTATGGTTCTTGCATCTACTGATGAACATGAGTGGAGATTGAATTGTGTGAGAGCATGTTATGCACAAGTTTTTTAATCAATCTTGATTTTATATTTCACCATCTACGGTTTTTATAAGCTGTACCAACTCCTGTATCTCAGGTAGTTCTAAACCACACTAGGTAGAACAAACTATCTGGAAAAACTGTCCAAAATAAATGACAAGTAGAATTATGCATTTGGGACTTTTTATTGCTTTTTTTCCCTGTTGTTCCACGACTCTAAAACTAAGGTACATACGAAACCTATACTCTGTGTACTGCTACACACCTAATATGTGCACTACTAAAATAATTTGCTAAATGTTTTGGAGGAGATGACCAGAGTTTGTGTGCCCAATTTGTGGTCAGTACTATAAGTTCGTAAAGTTATAGTTGATTGGCTCAATATTAAAACATTTTACAGATTGTCTCGATTTAACCAACTGCTGAACATAGCTATAAAAAAAACAATAATAATAGTGCCCATCTGTGGCTTCAAGGTAAAGCCACCAACCACAACCTGCAGCATGCTTAGTTTGGGTCTGGCGGATCTTTGCTCTTACACGCACTTCATGTATTTCCACTGTTTAATATAATAACTACCTAAAACATTAGGGCTCACCAGTATGCCTAGAGGCTGTGAAGTCCAAATCAGTATTCAAGTGCTGCAGATTTTTTAATGTATATACTCAATATCTATTTATACATACCCACAAATAGCCCAGGAAATAACAAATGGGAGTTCAACATTATTCATTATGCATCAATATTAGATATTATTAGTAATTCTTAAACACTTCATTTTGTGTGTCACAGCTACCATCTAATGTCGCAAGCACATGCAAGACAACGGCAGGCTTATAAATTGATTAAAAACACCTGGAAGAACGTCAGATTTTGTGATTGTGAACCCTAAACACTATAGTGCTGGGAAGCAGAAGTTATGTCGACTGAACCAATAAAGAGGCAAAAGACTATTAAAGAGTGAGAACTGGAGCTCCGGCAAGTTATTCACAGCAGGGAGACAACTTGAGGACTTCTTGGAAAGACAGATCAAAAACTACTAACTGCTCGTCTTGAGTGATGGAGACTAAATGTGGACGCGAATCCTGATTTCATAGTTATGGGCCATGTTTTTCCTAATAGGTAGTATATGGACTTCAGTTTAATAAGGCAGCATCAGACAGACACAGAAAATACAGGCACGCACACGCACACACACACACACACACACACACACACACACACACACACACACACTCACACACACACACACAGACACACACTTATCTATTGCAAACTTGACGTCGACATTAAGTATTGCACACAGTCTAAGCCCTGCACTCATGGACAAACGTGGACACATATAAAGAGAAAAACAAAAAAACAAAACAGGAACTGGAAGTGAATTATGAGATCGGTGCTGACACACACCAACATGCACGGACTCACAACACCAACAGAGAGGTGGCTGGGTGGCGGGTTGGTGAGGTTTAGAATGAGATAGGTGATAATTACTCTGCATTGGCCACTGGGCCCGGCCCCCACAGCACCCACCTCCGTCAGGGAAGAGGGACCAAAACACAACCCGGTAGCCTTTCAGCACACCGTGCAGCGTCAGCCGTGGAGGCTCTGCCCACGTGATCACCGCCTCATCCGACGTCACCGAGATGGCTCGCACGTTCTGTGGAGGCTCGCTGGGCACTGGGAAAAGTAGAGGATGACTGTTAGCGCAAACGGCTCAAATACATGCAGTGTAAGTTCAGACTTTCTGCTCATCTCAAGTGTTTGGTTGCTGCTGGTTATCCTTACTGATCTCCCGTAGCAGCTAAAGCCCTAAAAACTGATGGCCACTCAACAACACAACCCGCAGGCTTATTTCCGCAGAAATAAATCAGTCAAATAAGCTCAAATTAAGCTCAAATTAGGCCTCAGTGGCTTCTTGATCACGGCCAGTTTTTGGAGCATGAAGGGTGGAGGGAGAGGAGGTGTGTGTGTGTGTGTGTGTGTGTGTGTGTCTCAGGGAGCAGCATGAATAGTAAACCAGCTACCTTAAGGGGTTAAAATGCAAATAAGGAGGGTGGGGTGATCTCCGATGTGGAGGATAAAATTTGAAGAAAGACAGCATTCATTTTTAAGGTAATTGTAGAGACAGTGTAAGACAGCCTATCTGATCAGTTACCGTATGACTGTTGCCACCATCAGGATGGCTATCATTACACCCCACAAAGACAGGGAGTGTCCATTGACTGTCTAAAACAGAGAATCAGCCATGTAAAAAAAAAAAAAAAAAAAAAAAAAACCCACAGAGGACAGGCGAGTAACCAATGGCAGGAAGAGGAAGAGAAAAAGGAGGTAGAGTGGGCAGACATTTAGAGAGTAATGGGGTTCCTTGTTCCTCTCTCGCTTTCTTCAGGCCTAATGAGGGTGCTAATTAAAGTAGAGAGAATAATGGGGGATGTGCTGCACATTTATTTCTACCATTTTGTTTGAGAGTGCGCGTGTGTGTCTGTGCGTTTGTGTCCATACACAAGAGTGTACGCTATGCAGGCTGCTTTCATTTCTGCCGCGCTGTTGTTGCATCCAATGCGATTGCCCTGGACTTTTTGACAAATCAATGAGATATATCGCAGGGATCTTTTTCATGAGATTCTTTCCTGCAACGTGTCCAGCAGTCATGTCTACGCTCCTTTCGCTTTATCTTGCCACCTACTGCTTCCCTCCAAGCTCCCTTACCATCTTCCAGCGTGGTAGCATTGATCTCAGTACTAGATGGGCCCGTTCCGGCCCTGTTGAAGGCCTGGACCACCACCCCGTACTGGGCGAACTTCTTTAGGTTGTCCAAGGTGTACACTTCACTGTCTCCAGTAGCTTTCATCTCCACGATGCTGTACTGGCCGTTGCTGCCTGGGCCGTTCTCTCTGTAACCGATCTGATAGCCTCGGATCACGCCGTTCTGCAGCTCCTTCTTAGGGGCCTGCGAGAAATGCAACAATAACACCGAGAATGAATGAATCGTATTGTTTTCAGCTCTCATTATTACCTCCACCATGGAGGATATGATATCTTATTTTGTTTTTTTGTTTATTTGTTAACAGAATTATGCAAAATCTACTGGGTCCATTAAACTTCATGAAAAACTGCTTTTTAATTTTTTTTTTTTTAACATTGGCATTGGTAGAGGTCTGTGCTTTCCCAGTGCCATTCTATCAGTGGAATTGTGCAAAGAAATAAACCAAACAAAAAACTTGACACTTTATGGAGGGCTGGAATATGGATGAAGGGATAATTTAGGGGTTGATTTTTCTTAAAAAAAATATTACACAGACTTTGGTTGAGGTATACACTGTACAGAGTGCCCCCCAGTTTGTTTCTTTGTATGATCATTAGCAGAAATATGCAGAAGCTATGTGCCCTATAGCAGTTTCCTCGCCTTCCAAGCCCCCCGCCCTACATGTTTCAGTTGTCTCCTTTCTCAAACACACCTGATTCAAAAAAGGGGTTCTAACCAGGCTTCTACAGAGCTTAATGATGAGCTGATCATTTAAATCAGGTGTGCTGGAGGAAGACCGGATCAAATATGTAAACTGGATTGGTTCTGCCAGGGCAGGTTTGAAAGCCACTGCACTATAGAATGCCCTAATTATTGTAATGACATCCTCACAGATGCCTCTTTGATGACTCAGGATACTTAAAGAAAATGTGTAAGCTTACACCGAGAAGTTGTGACTCAGTTTTTTATCAATAGGATTTGGTTACCAAAAACGATTAAAGATAAAGCTTATCATTGTCAAGTATATTCATGAAGAAAATGTTGCCTCAGTTAAATAAAAGTATATTATTAGTTGGACGGATGAAAGGCTTTTTCTTTTTGCGTCTATGTGTTGACAGAGGTGCGTTTTCAATGAGTATTAAAGATTGATTTGCACTGCTTGATACTTATAGACATGTTAAAAAAAATCAATAAAAGTGAGTTTACCCTCCAAGTAACCCGAATGCTCTGAGATGTCATTGGCTGGAGGATTACATCCATCGGTGGCCCATCAGGCGCTGTTGGTGGAAGTTGTTAAATGAAGTGTTACTGTCACAGTTCATAGACTCGATCCACAAGGAGAAGAAAGAGAGATGGACATAGGAGACAAGATGGATTTTTAGAAGAGAGAACAGTCTCTTACGTGCTTCCTCTGTGCTGATTGTGAGTTCTTTGCTAGGAAGGCTACGGCCAATCTTGTTGTAGGAATACATGCGGATGCTGTAAACACAGGCCGGGTGCAGCTCAACAATGTTTGCTTGGTTGTTGGTGGGTGAGATGTTCCTGGTTGTGTACATGTGATCCCAGGAGTCTGTCAAATGTGGAAAGAGATGTTTTTTTTTTTAAATATCTCTAAAAAAAAAGAAAAAAAAAACAAAGGCTTAAAGAGATAGTTCACCCAAAAATGAAAATTCACTCATTATCTACTCACCACCATGCTGATGGGGGTGGGTGGGTGAAGAGTCCGCAAAACACTTTTGGAGTGCCAGGGGTAAACAGCGTTGCAGCCGAATACAATGCAATCAAAGT
>CAAKHG010007478.1:73704-84624 GCA_901007715.1 Dactylopterus volitans
AGGTTTGACGGAAACAGCATCATCACCAGCTATGACATTGAGTATAAGAACAAGTCAGGTAGGTTTTCCAAAATTTAAAAGGAATAGTTCACCCAAAAATGAAAATTCACTCATTATCTACTCACCACCATGCTGATGGGGGTGGGTGGGTGAAGAGTCCGCAAAACACTTTTGGAGTGCCAGGGGTAAACAGCGTTGCAGCCGAATACAATGCAATCAAAGTAAATGGCGACCACTACTTCAAATGTGAAAAAGCAACATATAAAAGATATAAAATGCATCCATGCTGTCGGTCTGCGCTTGCTGAGCTCAAGAACGTGAGCACAGCTTTGGGCTAGTAGACAACAGCAACGTTTAGGTTAAAAACATTCAGTAAATGATGCCATTTTGAGTCAAACTTGAATGTATTTAGACATATTATGTTTTTTTTCCCTCGAAAGAAGTGATTTCCATTTACTTAAATTGTATAGGATTTGGCTGCAATGCTGTTTATCCCTGACATTCCAAAAGTGTTTTGTGGACTGTTTATGGTGAGTACATAATGAGTGAATTTTCATTTTTGGGTGAACTATTCCTTTTAAATTTTGGAAAACCTACCTGACTTGTTCTTATACTCAATGTCATAGCTGGTGATGATGCTGTTTCCGTCAAACCTTTGGATCCAGCGCAAATTCATGCTCCTGTCCTTCACCTCCCTCACTTCCAGCTCAGGGGGATCCGGAGGTTCTGTGTGTGTGTGTGTGTGTGTGTGAAAAATAACAATACTTAACAGAGGAACTGCCGACCAGATCCTGCAACATTTCTCAGTTTTACTTTCAAGCACACATTCTGCGTTATGAGCCTCTCTGCTTTACGTTTGAGATGTGTGGAGTGCGTCAGGCAGTGTCAGGTACCTTGCACAGTGAGCTGGATGAGCCCTCGACCCTCCCCGTAAGAGTTGATGGCATGGCATGAAAAAAAGACCGAATCTCCTCTCTCTGCTGGGTTCAGCTGTGAGCGTCGACACAACCAGGCAAAGGTTACAATGTGCAAAAGAATTTCACTTCTCTTTAATGTAATAACCCTATACTAATTTCCATAGCATTTTTGCTTTAACTTGTCAGTATGAGGTAAACGCCTCTGGCTGGTTCTGGTTTTCATGTAGCTACTGGTTCTTCTCTCCAAGCAAGTGGAAAAATGTAGTAAAATAAGCTTTCCTGCTAGTAGGTTAGTGGCAGACAGAACTTGCATATAAGCAAGACTTATAGAGAACGGAGCTAAATGCAAATGGTGACATTATTTTATACATTGTGCAAGCAATATTTCCTTTCAAAATGTATTAAACGGCTAAAGCAAAACCTTGCCTGTTTCCATTTGAACTGAAAATGGATGAATTCATTCACTTGCTTGCTGATGCTTTGTAAAGTAGGTGGCACTCGTGTTTTTTACAAAGTACAAAGATACAGTAGGTTAGCTTAAATCCACCTTCCAGCACCTCTGAAGCTTGTTAAGAAAATAACATAATGTAGGTGGACTGATCGACAGATAGAGCCAGGCTAGCTGTGTCTTTATGCCAAGCTAAGCAACATGAGTGGCTAACGCCGATAGCCTCGCACAGTATTTACTAGATAGATATGAGGGTAGTATTTATCTGATTTAACCCTCTGGGGGAAAGCCAATAAGCACAGATATTTAGACGCCTTCAAAGTTTGTGAACCATTTCAGATATTAAAAAAAAAATTAAAAACTGAAATCTCTGATTTACATAATTGCAAAACCTTCTAACACTGAGTGCATCTTAATGCTAAAACAACAACAACAACAACTTGCAATTATATCCTTTAGAACTGAATAAAGTCCCAGAAATCATCAATCGATTTCGAGGAAGGAAGAGTTGATGACTGCAAGCCATCAAGCGATCCTTCTCGGTTTCGGTGCGAATGCTGAGTTTAGGGTCTTCTCAATGTCACAGCTGACCTTAAGGGTAGAGATGACTTCGTCCCCCTTCTTGTTGATGGTGATGGAATAACGGGGGTTCCTCTCGGCGTCAATGACGGTGTCCCCTCTCTCCCAGCGGATGATGATCGGCTGCTCGCCACGAGCTGTGCAATTCAGCTCCTTGGTCTGGCCCTTTCTTGCCATCGTGGTGTTGGGATGGCTGGTAATCATGGCAGGAACTGAGCAAAGATTTGGACACATGTCAGCGTGATGAATACTATCACATGGGGCAATGAGATGGGGGAGCGGGGATTTGAAACACACACAGGGTATAGTACAGATGTATAGATCTCTCTATTATGCTCTTCATTCTCCATTTTCATTTCCAGCTTAAAGCCCCACGTGCGCCACTTCCTTCCCTCCCGTCCCCTTCCTCCCTGCTTCCTTCTCTTCATACCTCTGCTTCCCTCTCGCTTCCATTGCTCAGACATAGATTATTGATTTTAAGGGTTCCTGTGGTTTTGTTTTCATCACTAATTCATCAGGTTTTCCCAGCCAAACATTCAGGAGCACACAGACAAGTAGATGGAACATCCATCAATACTAAAGATACCCCCAGTTAAGGAGAGAGCGCAGGTTTTTAGAGGCTGAGTACAGGCCGTACTAGCCCGAGGCAAAAATGCATCTTAAAGGAGTTGCCTCTCCACTGGAAAATCTCAGGCTTGTCTCTGTATACACTGTGTGCAAACCTGGATATGTGGCGAAGAAACGAACAGCGCTCAAGCCCACAGACAGAGTGATTGATACTTACTTTTGACAGTGAGGATCATGCTCTTACTGATGTCAGAGCCCACTCCGTTGGAGGCCTGACAAAGGTAGTAGCCGCGGTCATCCTCCAGCACATGTCGGATGAGCAGAGAGCCGTTTGACATGATCTGGATTCGGCCAGTCAGAGGGACCGGATGGTACTGCTGAGGGTTTCCTACGCCTGCGTCACACAACAAAAAAAACATTTTTCCTTGTTTACATCCTACGATGTTGAAAGGATGATGCGTCGATTATTATTATTTTTTTTAATTACCTTTGGCATGTTTCCACATGACTTTTGGAGGTGGGTAACCTTCCACAGAGCAATTGAGAACTCCAGCTTTGCCATAGATGCAGTCCTGGTTGTTGGGCTGCACCACAAAACGGGGTGGCACTGAGAGACAAGAAGTTGCAAATATCTTATTACTGGAGACCACAAATATGGTCTTACAGTAAGATGACCGAACCCATCATCATCCCAAATCTCACTCAATCCCTCACCGGTAACAATCAACTGTCTCTCCCAGCTGACGGTGGCAGCCGCGTTGCTGGCGATGCAGGTATAGTTTCCGTTGTGCTTCAGTGTCACCTTGGAGATTTGCAGGGAGCTCATGAACTCTTTGGTCTCTATTGCGACGCCAGAGGCGGAGCCCGGCACGATGAGCTGGCCGTCTTTGTGCCAGGTGATGCGTATGGGCATATCGCCGGATGACACCACGCAGGCAATGTACATGAGCTTCCCCACTGAGGTAGAGGGGATGTCAAAAGGCTGGATGAGCGGCGGCACTGAGGGAGAGAGGGCAGAGACTCAGCGGAATAAAGGCAGCGATAGATGTGGAGGAGTGGCAGCGTGGCCATCTGGAGCAATGCTGAGAGAGATAGAAGGTCATTGGCCAGTAGGCCCCTCTTCTTCCCCCCTTCAACCCTCATCTCCTGCAGCCCATAATAGCTGCTCTGGTTAGAATCCAATTGGCAGGAGGAAGTCATTCCGTTGCCATAGTAATGGAGGTTGGGGTGGGGGTACTACAGCTGAGACATCTGGGGGATTTAATCTAGGCTTCATTATTATTCATCTAATTAAATCAGAGACACTCTCACACACGCAGGCACACACGCACACGCACACACACACACGCGCGCGCACACACACACCCTTAAACACCTCTGCAGCTGCCCTCCTGCCATCGTTACCCCACTCGCAGACAAAACAGGATCCAGACACAAGCTGGAACACAAATCTATCATGAAACGTGCAATGAAACAGCAGTGGAGCCCCACTGAACACTGCACAGCCCCACTGTCTCTTAAAATCGCAGTGACTTGGCTTTATCCTGAAATCTTTTTACTTGCTCTTTTGCTCTCTACTGACCTCCCACACGGAGAAGAAAGTCAAGTCACGTCACTTTTCTCTGGGCAGACTGCTTCTGATTCTGAGACATTTTGTGTTGTGCATGAAATAATGTTTGCACAGAAATTGCAGGACAACCTTTTTTTCTACTGCAGCCTCATTTCGTAACTCAGATGAATGAATACGGGTCCTCTTATACCCTGACGACATTCACAGTTTTATCCTTCTCAGTCCCTCTTGTTACCTTTGACGGTCACATGGACGGTCTGGTTGATCGACACCTGGGGCTGGATCAGGACGCTGCACAGGTAGGAGCCCTCGTCCGCGCCCTTCTGCACGTCTGTCAGCCGCAGGGTGCCGTTCTCAAACACCACTTGACGATGATTATCCGGCAGCTGCATGCCGTCCTTCAGCCACTTGATGGAGTAATAGGGGTAGCCAATGACACGGCAGGTTATGTAGGTGTTCCTGCCCGCCACTGCTGTGATGTCCCGCATGGGTCTGATTCGGGGCGGACCTGGAGACACAGGGAAGAGAGGGAGGGGACGGAGGGAGGGAAGAGACCGAGAGAGACACAGAGGTCGGAGACAGGGGTAGATGAGGTGAGGGAGGTCGTGGAAGAGTGAGGGAGCAGCCACGGAGACAGGAGGTGAAGAGATACAGGTTGAGGGATAGAGTGATTGGGCAAGTTGACAGGTGGAGAGGGAGGTTAGTGATGCTCCCTTTGCTAAAATCTGATGGATATTTGTAGATTTTTAGCCTATTCATTTATTCTGCCGATAGATAAACGATTCGATAGATAGATAGATAGATAGATAGATAGATAGATAGATAGATAGATAGATAGATAGATAGATAGATAGATAGATAGATAGATAGATAGATAGATAGATAGATAGATAGATAGATGTGTGTTTCTCTCTAGCCTTTTCTGCACAAGAGTCAGGTGTAGAGTGCATTTATATTGAAAAGCAGACAGGCACCTCTTACGTTTATGCGCGCTTGGTACTCGGCGCTGCCGGCCGAGTTGCGTGCGACGCAACGATACACTCCCCCATCGCGAATGAGCGGGCTGCTGACGTTGACGTGCGACACGGTCAGGCCGTCGGAGAGGGTGTATTGGCTGGTCTTGTAGGTGGAGTCTCGCACCACGGGCTCGTCGTCCAGCGTCCAGGTGATGGAGGGAGGCGGGGCTCCTTTGGCCGCGCACATTAGGGAGAAAGGCTCGCCGGGGTTCACCACCCGCTCGCTGAAGGAAGTCACGATACGAGGAGTGCCGTCTGAGAGGAGAGAGAGCGAGAGAGACAGAATAAAGACTGTTATAGACATCTTTTTGTACAAATACTTTTGTGTGTTTATGACGAAGCAAAGGCTTCACTGTTTAGGGCTGTGGATCCCTGATATGTTGCTGTTACAATGCAGCAACATAACGCCTGCTGCGCCCCTGTTTACATGCAGTCTGCTTACGTCTTTGCCCACATACCCTCTAGCAGAATAATGGAAAAGTCCTGAGCAGTGTGGCCCTTGCGGGAAGCGAAGCACTGGTAGGCCCCAGAGTGGAACTTCTGTGCTGCCGTGATCTGCAGTGTGTCGTTGTGTTGTCCCTGGATGGAGATGTGCTGGTCGGGGACAATGGGCTCTGTGTTCCTGTACCAGGTGATGGTGTACTCCGGAGAGCCCTCCACAGTGCAGGTGAAGAACAGTGTGCTGCTGATGCCAGTTTTCAGATTCTTAGGGGACAAGGTCACTCGTAGTGGATCTGAAAGGAGGACACGCAAAGTATAAAGAAGGGCGGAAGGTTCGACCAGGGGCGACTGGTTGGTAGAGGGTGCTGCAGCCACAAAGAACAAAATCAAATAAAAATACCAATAATATATGCAGTGTTCCCATATAATGCTCTGGCATGCTGGAGAAGTCATCTGATTTGGAGGATCTCTGTCTTAGGCCAGCCAATCACTTAGTCAGGACTGCATGAATGTTATTAAACACAGTGAAACAGCATGCTCAATTTTATTATTTCTTCGCCCCAAGCAGAATGTAGCACCAAAGCAGAGGAAGCAGAAAAGCAACTTCCTCCATGATTGTGTCACCGCAGAAGGCCAGTGGGTTTTAGCAGCAATGAAAACATGATGGTGAGGTGAGACTGTTGAGCATGTGAATCGAGTTTTTTGTTCTAGACTCAGGCTGCATCCACAACATCTACATCAAACTGATCTTTAAAACAACGATAGCAACAAAATTTCTCCGTGCCAACGACAGTTTCTGCACCAAATTGCATATAATACGACCAGCCATGCAGACTGGGCATGTGTAAGCCAGTAAAAACAGGAAGCAGCAGTTTAGCTCTTTCACTTGCAGAAGTCACTACGGAAGAAACAATAACAAAAAAAAAAACAAGATTTCGGGTTTTTTTCCTTTTTTTTTTGTCATTTTTCATTTTTTCTGATTTTCGTTTTGGCTGTGTGTTTTCTGTCGTTATGGATGGTTTGCTTGTTGGTGCTAAAACTATTTGTTTGTTGCTGTTGTTGTCGTTGTTCTATCTGTTTTTTGCTTACATGTTGGTGCTCTATGTCCTTTTTGTTAAAAAAAGAAAGGTGTATGTAACTCAGCAATTTTTCCAAACACCTGAATAAAAATGTCTAAACCAGCAAAAACAAGATTTCTTCCTGTAGACAGATGACAAAGTGAAACTGTTACTCAAGTTTACGCAGGAATATAAGGCTGCAATGGCCGCAGAAGACATCGCCTGGGATACAGCTTATAATGTCCAATCAGGGAGAAAACATGGGGCTCCACATCATCGTTTTCCAGAGGTTTCTGCCTGTGCCCGTCACCTTTAAGCCCGTAGTTTTCACACTGAAAGCAGGGCTTCCACACGTTTCTGTTTTAGGGCTAAAATACCAGAGTAATGCGGGCGCACACTTTAAACACCAAATGATTTCTTAAAATCACTTATTTCACTTAGTTATATCATATAATAATTTGTAATTGTCATATAAACAAAGATCATTTTATCTCCCTATTTCTTTTTCAACAAAACAAGCTCTATAGAGGTATCCGTATAATAGATTTAACTTACACAGAATTCATCTGTGTGGGTGAAAGAAACAAGATGTCCTGATGTATTTGTCAACTGTTATTTACTTCTTTATTTTCTTTCGGAAGACAATAGTTATATAGTAGTTATTCCTTCTTTTTTTTAAATTCCTTTATTGTTCTGTTGTTTTTTGCAGAAAATTATACTTGGATGTTTGCTGAAATTGAATGTGGTAAATAGAAAATTTACGTCCACTGTCACTGAGTTCACATTTAACACATTTGCGTCCAAACACATTTTCCTACTTTTGGCTGGTGCAAATTTGTTTTATAGCATGTTTCACTGTATTTTAATTTGTATGTTAGGTTTTTACATATATATATATATATATATATATTTCCATTCTTATCATTCATGGTAATAATTATAGTGGAAAATTTTTTGTTTAAATTTACCATTCAGTAAACTGATTATTTTTAAGTACGTCATCATGTAAAATCACACCAATGTTCTCATCACTAATTGACTGTAAAATAATTCAACAATTCAGGAAGTGTCATGCGGATTTATGCATATGCACTGGGCGTTTACATTCATAGAGACGGGAGGAGATAGAGCGTGTGTGTGTGTGTGTGTGTGTGAGAGGGAGAGAGAGAGAGAGAGAGAGAGAGAGAGAGAGTAAAATCAACGGAGGTGACTCAATCAGTTGGACGCACTCATTAAAAAAGCAGCTGGAGATATCTCTTCACATCTCTGTCCACTTTTGTGTGTGTGTGTGTGTGCGCGTGTGTGTGTGTGAGAGAGAGCGAGAGAAAGAGAGAGAGAGAGAGACAGTGCGTATGTACATATGTGTGTGTGTGCAAATGTCAGTGAGCAATAAGGCAGCTGGTGGTGTGTGCTGGGGGGCATTGCAGTGCCTCCCAAGCTCTCCCCCCTCCCCACCCTTGTCAGAGTCACAGAGTGTGCTGCCATGATGTGCCCACTGGCAAAGCCAACCGCCTCTCTATTCTCTCCCTCTGTCTCGCCTTCTCCTGCTCTTTGTTTCTTTAGCATATTTCACACCATTTACATTTATCTCTGCCGCTCTCATTATTGCGTTGTTACGGCATCGATGATGTCATTCCGGCACTGTCTGCATGTCTGATCATCCCATCTTGGGTCCCTCGCCTTTCCCTCCATCTTCCTCATCCTTCTCCTGTCTGATGGTGAACGGAGTTGGCAGCTGTGTTATGGAGTCAGTCTCAGGGAATTACGGCTCTGTCTCCAATTTTGAGACCTGATATGACACAGCATCACATGCGTTTGTTCCAGACACACTCATGTATGTGTGCCCGCGACCAAAAGGTTAGTGGACGTGTCCGTCTGCCAGCGTGCAAAAGCGGCAGGGAATTTTGTCAGTGTTCAGTGTGCGCGCGTGTGTAAGTGGCCGCGCTCACACACCTATGATGTGGAGCTGTCCAGACACCTCCTTTGAGCCAAAACTGTTGGTGACCTCGCAGGCGTAGCTGCCACTGTCCTCCTGCCTCAGGTCACTTATGGTCAGCCCTGTCAAACGCCGTGTCCATCGGGCATCTGAGGGCAGTGGGCGGCCATCTTTCAGCCAGCGCACGGTGGGGCTGGGGTAACCTCCTGCTATGCAAGGGAGCTCGATACTCTGGCCCGCGTGCACCTCCCCTGCTTGGAAGCTGTCCAGGATTGTGGGCGAGGACTCGTTGGGGTCTGAAGGGCAGAGATGGGATGATTATTATGTCAAGACGAACACAAATAGCAGATGAAACGCAGACTGAGGGAAACCAGGCAGCGAGCTTCTCACCCATCACAGAGAGTCTGGCTCCGTTGCTTTGGCGCGTCTCGCCGCTGTACTTATGCTTGGTGATGCACCGGTATGTTGAGAGGGCATCCTCCTTCTGAACATCAGAGATGTAAAGAGCCCCGAAGGAGGTCAACGAGAACCTGTTGCCTGAAGAAAATACATTTGGTTAAGACCAAAATTTAACTTCTGCACAGAAAACTGCTGGCAGACAGAAAACATCCAGAAAAACTTGCACCGACACGATCGCTCTGGTACAAATCCACCGTGTTCGCTGCGAAACCTTCTTGCACTTAGAACAAACAGCTGCCTGAACAGTTGGCACTAACTGCCTGGTGATGCTGCTTCCAAAAAACCTGGCACTCTTTCAAGGTGTGGAGGACACTCAGCGGTCACTTACACCACCCACAGACGGAGCAAAGACGGCTACTATCGCGCCGCAAAAAAAAATGTAAAACAGTTGAGCTCCACACTATCAATGACAAAATAACTAGTGTGCATATGAGTATGGCAAAATGAAAATAGAAGCTTAAAGATAAAGTGTGTCACTGTGTGATGGAAGCTGCCGGTTTTCATGCAATGTCCACTGAGCGGAGGAAAAAATGAGCACTAGTCCATGTAGTCAGGCATACTTTGCATACTTCTTCATGTAAAATATTTAATCTTGCATACAGCATTTAAACAACCCCATCCCCAAACTCCTTACATCCGTTTGCCCCTCTAATTATAGTATAAACATGACAAATAGACAACCAATCATCTTCCAAATACTCCACGGAAATCTACAAATTCAAAACCCATCGTCAAGACTAATCAACGACTGTTAGTTAGCGCAGTGCTCCAATGTCCATAGGTGCCAATTCACAACTACAAAATCAGAGGTGTGTTCTTGTTTTAAGGTGAAAATGGATCCAAAACTACATCTCGGTATAAAGTTTGGTGAAAGGTGATAGAGATGTCATGAAACCGGTTGTGTCTTCAGTGCTGAACTCACACTGGAAGGCGCAGTTGATCTAAAATCCTGCCGCGTCTGACAGTCCGCCCGGTTTAAGGTGTGAGATTTCAGATCGCGCTGGATTCAAGCTGCAGGCCAACAGCTGCACATGCTGCATTCAAACGCACCTGGGTATTTATCTGCATTAATGTTTAAGCTTCTGTGTTTATCGGGATCTCTGCAGCGGGTTGGGCAGGTAAAAACAAAAGTAGCAGTTACGGACTGTGCATGTGTTTGCATGGACTATACTGCATGACCCCAGACGAGGCGCAAGCTGCAATTTCACAGCAGCCCTCTCCCACCCCCCCGGAACGAAGCCTTACAGGATAATGAGTACTTTAAGATTGCTACTCCCACAACACAGACAACTCGCCTGTCACAACACTCTGACAACGGCACGGGGAGAGAGAGAGAGAGAGAGAGCGAGAGCGAGAGAGAGAGAAAGAGAGAGAGAGTCAGCTGGATTTGTCAAAAACACATTTTCTGTCTTTTGCAGGAGACTGAATTCATCCCATCTGCAGGAACCGACTGCTGATTCAATCACATTTTTTCCTCCACTACGTGTCCATCTCAACTGAGTGGCCAGTTCATAGAATCAATCTATCTTTAGTCAACTCTCATTAATCATCTCTTTGTGTGAAGCCTCATCTCTCTCTCTCTCTCTCTCGCTCTCCCTCCCTGTCAGCCTTTCACTCCCAGTCTCCAAGCAGAGTGGCAGACAGAGTAAAATATTAATTACTAAATCACTGTGCTCCCTCAGCTTTTATTCATGCTTACTTGACTAGATAACGAGAAACAGAGCCAATGTGCATGAAACACACACACACACACACACACACACACACACACACACACACACACACACACACACACACACACACACGCACGCAAGTATGCACGCACGCACAAACACATGCTCGCGCGGCCGGTTGCAGTAAAACATGCATCCGCCTGCATGCAAACAGGCATTCGAACAGGGTTCAGTTGTTCATGTTGCTTTTCATTTG
>CAAKHG010007487.1:6024-17916 GCA_901007715.1 Dactylopterus volitans
GTGCAGAAGCTGAGCAGAGAGGATGGAAAGTGAGGATCCGTCCAGTGGAAGTGGGGTGTAGGGGGTTTGTAGCTCGATCAGCCGTCTCACTCCTAAGAGAGTTGGGTGGGAGAGGCCAAAGCGTGAGGAAGGTAGTGAAGGAGTTATCAGATGAGGCAGCTCAAGCTAGTCAGTGGATTTGGATTAGGAGAAGCAATAGCACCGGCTGGTTGACTCGGCTCCCTGGCTTGGGGGACTCTCCGTGGCCCCCCGCACTGATCCTCGTTCAGCCCGCTTGGGGTGTGGGTCTGGTTGGGGCTCTCGCCTCCCCGGACTGGTGGGCCTTTTGTTCGGGGTTGGGGTAGGCCACGGGTGGTTGGGGTATTCGGGCCTTGGGCTTCACTCGCGCTTGGGAGTGTAGAACGCCGGCCGGGCTGGGATTCTGCTCCCTCCTGTCCTGCTGTGTGCCATTCTCTGGCCAGGGGTGGAGGGCCCCTTGGTGGCCCTCTGCTGGCTCTCCTTGGGGGGGACCGCATGGCGGCCTCTGGGTCTGTGGCCTTGCTCTGTGGGGACTGCAGGGTGCTCTGGCCGCTGGGGTCTTTGCCTGGCTGCTGATCGGGGATTGCTGTGGTGTGGCTGCGCCCCCTCACTTCAATTCCAAATTTTTCCCAATGACAAACACTCACACCTGACACATGTCCACCCATTCACTCACTCGTTTGCTCGCTCGCGCACTCACTCACTCACTCACTCACACAAACACACAAACACACACACATATACACGCGCACATATACGCACAATAAAGGCTGGACTATAAGAGTTACAATTTAGATGACACATGCTGCTCCCTGCTCCTGCCCATGGCTCTGACTACTGCTGTTGTTGTTGTCTTTGTTGTTTCTGTTGTTGTTTTTGTTGTGTCTCCCTCCCTTCCCCCATTCCACGACCCCACTAGGTCCTGCCACTACGTTTTTTTTTTCTTTTTATAACAATAAAGAGAAGCAGATAATACAACAGGAGGAGTATTTCAGACTCGTCCTTTGCAGAGCAAATCCGTCTGGCAGCAACAGGGCCCCAGACCTCCCATTCTGTATGCCTTAGATGCCGGACAGGAAAAAAAATATAAAAAGAAAGAAAAAAAAAGGCTGGCCTCCGGCACTTGCTTGAGGTGATGGACCCCCACTACGAGCTATCAAGCCGCAAACATTTTACCAAAGTTGTCTTTCCCCAACTGTACAACACCACACATGAAAAAGTCACAAAGCAGCTGGAGGATGTGCCATTCTTTTCCGCTACAACAGACCTGTGGTCCAGCCGGACAATGCAGCTATACCTGAGTTTGACGGCGCATTTTATCACAGATGCATGGAGATTGTTTCCTCTTTTTCTTTAAAGATAAAGATAAAATGTTTGAAACAATTCATTCCATTGTCTTTTGTAGTTTTACCAAAAAAATTGAAATTGGAAATCGAGTTTTCAGACAAAAAAAATCGGGATTTTATTTTTGTCCAAAATCGCCCAGCCCTAGTTGTAACATTCCTCATAGTGGGATAAATAGTTGTCCTTTTCAATTTGTGTCTCCCTCAGTTTGAGTCTCGGTTTGGATAGCTTGTTTAGCAGCTTTGTATTAGTTGTTGTTTCGCAGTATCTCAGTCCCATTCCAATCAGTCTGACAGAAGACTTTTGCAAATTTGTATTCTTAGACTGAAACTCTCTGCATTTCTTCAAAGTAAATCACCTTTACTCGCTACTCTGACAAGCAATGCCGAGAAAGGTATGCTGGGACAAGCAGTGAAAATACCAGTGAGTGGGCAAAAGTTAACACACAAGATTCCAAGACTTTTATGGTCAATGTATTTTACATATTTATAGCTTTGTTTATTTAATTGTTTTATATTTTAATTTGACATGTAAATGAGCAACTTACCTGCAGATGCCAGGCAACATATTGCAAGAAGTAATAAGGGAATGGTGTGTCCCCTAGCCATTGTCTTACACTCCTGTTTTTCACAAAAGGCTTCCCTTTTATGAAGCAGTCAACAGAAAATCAGCTTCAAGCTCCAACTGCAAAATGAACAAACACACAGAAAGTCAACCAGAAGAAGAGATTCTGCATGGACAAACAGCAGAGTAGTCATTTCCTTATAAACAATTCGCAGTGGCGTACCACCAGGTAAAGGTACATTATTCTAATATTAACATCATCCACATCTGATTATAAAACATTGTAGTGATTGTGGTGATACAACCTAATTCTGGATAAAACTAATTTTAAGTGTATTATTCTTTTTTTTTACAAACTCGTCCTTTGAGATACCTCGTATGCAAACTAGACAAACTAAACAAATTTCTGTGCACAAATGTATTGTATCTACTTCAAGAGCCCTTCTTGTGCCGACAGACACATAGCAACCTGTCAGTAGGGATGACTTAATGAGCGCAAAAATAAAATGTATATGTATGCAAAAAGAAGTTTTCAATCTTTGCACATGATTCACCTTTGCTGCTACAACTCCACCCAAGGCAAAATACTGAAGCATTACTTCACCTACAGCTGTACTTGATATTTTAACTTCAAAAACTGACCCCATTTCAGGCACTTTGATACAGTAAGGGCATAATTTTTACAGAGTTCACACAATTTCCTAACAGACTTCACACATTGTTACATTTTGACAATCTGAAAGTAAAACAAGAGTGGTGGAATGTTTCTTTGTTAATCAAATTAAATTATTTTGGTTTGTAAAATGTTTCCATTGATCAGATGTTGTACGATGTCATTAAAAGCATATTACTGCATTAATTCAAAGATACTGAATTAATTGAATAAATGTTTATAAGTGAGTCACTGAATTATTATATTGATTCAAAATTACTCATACTAAACAGAATATATATGTTTGGCTGTAACTATTTCTTCAAGTTACAGCATACACTCAGCATCAACAGCAAACGGAAACGACTTTTTAGAGAAGTTTAGTTTCAGGAGAAAGTTATATTGAATTCTTAATTACAAGGTGCTATGAGAGGAATTGCACTAAGTGTTAAAATTTAGCATCTCTCAGAGTGGTATGGTACCATATTGATGAAATAGCTCTAGTGGTGAACCATATAGGGTAATATGGCAATTGATGAACAAAGTACTAAGGTGCATCGCTCTGCAGAACAAACAGCTGCACTGGACAAAAGAGCCTTTCACTGTCTGGCAGCTGCAGAGTCTGGGAAGTCATTTTAGAAGATCATGACAAATATTACACTTTCAACTAGTGAAGCAAAGCCAGTGGTCTCTGTTTGATTTATGTCCCTCCTTGACCTTCACGTCCTGCATGACTAAGTGAAGGTAAATTGTGCTGTACTAGATTCTTTCAGACAAAGACCACCAAAAGAAAAAAGACTTCCAAACATAGCTACAGTTCTGTTGGCTATTAGAATCAAAAATCTAATTAAAAATTATTTTCATTGCATTAAAAAGAAAAACACTAAACATTTTGAAAATATTTTCACCATTTTAACAGTTAGGGTTAAATTATGGTCAGGCTTACAAAGCTTAGTGACTTTTAAAATGTGTTTTCAGGTGTGTGTTTAGGTTTAAGTCCTTAAAGACCACTGCCATGGTTCTGGTTTTGTTGCAGCAACACTCAAATCACCTCATGTGACTTCTCTTCAACCTTAACCGTCTAAGCCGAGCAGCTATTTCACCCGGGCAAGATCTGGAAAATACATCTGAAATGCACACCCCAGACTACATGTACTGCATTGTACTAAAACGAAGATGCTTGTGGTCACATCAATGCTCAAGATCTGGCTTATAGCTCTGTCATCATTTATACATGCACTGCGTTTGTGTTAGATCCTGAGGGAATATACACTCATCGGCCACTTTATTAGGTACACCTGTTCAGCTCATTCATGCAAATATCTAATCGCGTGGCAGCAACTCATTTCTTTTATGCATGTAGACATGGTCAAATTGATCTGCTGAAATTCAAACTGAACATCAAAATGGGGTAAAAAGGTGATTTAAGTGACTTTGAACATGGCATGGTTGTGGGTGCCAGACAGGCTGGTCCAAGTGTTTCAGTAACTGCTGATCCTCTGGGATTTCCATGCAGCCACCTCTTGGGTTTACAGAGAATGGTCCGAATAAGAAAAAAATACCCAGTGAGCTGCAGTTCTCTGAACAAAAATATGTCGTCAATGCCAGAGGTCAGAGGATACTTGCCAGATTGGTTTGAGCTGACAGAAAGGCAACAGTTACTCAATTCACCACTCATTACTGAGAAATGCAGAAGAGCATCTCTGAACCCAGAACATGTTGAACCTTAAAAGCAGATGGGCTAAAGCAGCAGAGGACCTTGATTAGGTACAGTGCAATTAAAGCCAGAAGTCTTGAGAGCAACACAAGAGGATGCAGTAGTCTCTAAGTTACATACTGCATCTTCTGACACATGAGTAAAGTATTACTTTCTCATCTATGTTTGCTTCATAGCTTCTTAAAGTGTTCATTGGATGACTCAGTGAATTATATTTAAGGATAATCCTTTAATGGGCTCAATATTGACTTACCACCACACGCCCAATTTCCTTATACTGATATCCCTGTGCATGATGATAGTAATGTTTGCAGCACTGCAAACAGATACTGTGCAGGTTACTTCATGCATAACTATGAGGAAAAAAATAACGTCAGTTTTGCTATAGTATTACAGAATTGAGGCGACTGTCTCCATATAGCATCTTCTAATATACAATTACAAGTATTACTGAGTTTAGAATACGAATAATTGAACAAATTGAAATGTTGCCGATGCTATGAAAAATTCAATTAATATGCGAAATATGTTATGACAAATACTGGACGTGCAGCTACCACAGACTGCAGTGCTACGACAATAGATGCTGTTCTCGATTGGTGTAATCCCACTGTTGCGTCAAAAAAGGCAGCACTGATTGTTCAAAATGACAACTAAATAAACTGATCTGGACTGATTTGAACTGTTATTCGGAATACCTTACTCGTTTTGCCACAGCAGCACTTCAATGCGGATAAACTTAAGTATTAGCATTCCCCGTTGTCATTAGCAAATAAACAAATGCCTGTAGACGTGTTGAGTTTGCGTCGTAAGGTTGTACTGACAGTCACGTCCCAAAAGAGGACACGCTGTTGACTATCTGAGGGGAATAAGCTTCGCGTCTGTTAGCGTACCCATGCTTCACGCGAAATCGCGTTGTTGTTTGTTTGTTTGTTTTTTACAATACAAAGAAAATCTAAATCATAATAGCTGAATCTTCACTACTATTAGCTAATGGCTCCGTATTAAGGGAAGAGGGTAGACTGCGAGGTTAAGAGGCAGATGTTCAGTTGGATTTATGGGCGGTTAAAACAGCTAAAGCTGGAAAAAAAAATTTGTACATATGAGTCTTTCCATAGCAGCTTAGAAATACCTTTCACAGCACTGTACGCCAGCGAAAGTAGTCTTCAGAAAATGCCGAAGTAAACTTGGTTGAAGTCGCTCTGCTAGATTCGGATATCAGAATTGTTCCTTTCTCGGCTGGAGGTTCACTCCACTCCGTTGTTTTCGAAAGGAAACGGAGACGAAGCTGACGTGATGTTTAACTAAACTATGGGAAACAGCCCTCTCGGTTGTAGTTTTCCATAGAATATTATCTTCCTACAAACTCGGGTCTTTTTTCTGGAGGCGGGGCGTGGAGGGAGGAGGTTGAGCTGAGCGCGAGGTGGGCTGGTGCAGGGCTTCCCAGACCGGGGCGCGGGGTCTCCTCAGGAGTCCCTGCAGGAGTGTTCGGGGGACGCCCAATTACTTACAGTACAATCGTTTTTGCTCAAGGCATGGCTCTCAAGTCCCAAGCATTCACTCCCAATTTAAAGTACAGGCAGATGTGCAGTTCTAAAACATCACAGACGTTACTGGGGGTAATCTTGATCATATGAAGGCCCACTTTTAAGACTGTGTATGACAAAACAATGAATCATGTTTCTGGTCATTACAAACTAAACACCTCCACACTTTTGGTTACTATCTATATCTTCAGAAAAGTGGGTTTGAATAACCTTGTTACTGCTGGATAAAGTATTGTAGGTACAGAAGGAAAAAGACTGTTTAACTGGGGACACAGCTAGAAATTTTGCAACCCTTGAAAACATATTTGGTCCCATCAACCATTAAATAACACAATGTAGTTTCCATGTTATGTTTCTTTTTTGAATGCCCCTGACATATACTTTATACCGTTTTCTCCAAATGACCTTTAATGAGCTATTTATCTAAACAACATATGGTCAACATAAAACCCAAACAGTAATTATCCCCCCACAATGTCCTCAGTAAAAAATAAACAAGGAAAAAGAATGAAAGTGTATTAAAGAAGTTCATACTGCTGATATTGCAGTTTTGAATTAACTACATGGGCAAAAAAAACTCACATTGTTAAACAAGTAATAATGGGGCAGAAAGTTGTTTTTTGCCCCATAAAGTTAAAGGAGACTTTCTGTAGGCAAAGTCAAGTCAATTGTATTTGTATAGCCCAAAATTACAAATCACATTGCCTCAGTGTGTTATGGAAATCAGAGTGGTGTTTGGTGGATGAGGAGGCAGATACAGAGAGACACGCTGGAGACTCAGATGGCTTATGTTGTAGTTAAGTTTACTGAGCTCAGGGGAAGTGACGCCAACAGAGCAGCATTTCATGCAAGCGATGACAGCCTAAATTCTGTGGACTCTCTCCTATGGCTGGTTTATATTGTAAGCATTGTCAGGTCAGGTGCAGATTAGTCAGGACAGAACAGACAATACCTAGCCTTGACTAGTGCAGAGAGTTCTACTATAGTGGTGTCTGCCTGTCTGGAAATTTTAGGGTGCGATGACCTGCTATCAGATAATTTGACATCAGCTCACAGCTGCAAAGAGATGCTTTATTGGGGAAAAGGTAATTTCTTTCTCACAGTGCGCTTTGCAATCTGTACGATAAGTGATACCCTCTGTCCTTAGACCTGCAGTTCCAGTGAGAAAAAATGGGAAAAAACAGAAAAAAAGCATGGAATAACCTTAAAAAGAGCCACAGAGTACAGATGTACAGCCGTGCAATAGATGTTGCATGCAGAGACACTACAATCAAGATATTTACAGATAGCAATGGCAGAATTGCTGATAAAGATAATAAATGATAGGAGTGTTGAACAGCTGACTAATTTGAGGAGTCACTGCACAGCACGAGTACCATACAGCCTCCTCTCCACTGTGCTGACCTGGAAGAGGACAGGCCACATTGAGGAAATACTAATATCCACATTTACACACATGTGGAATTTGCAAAAAGTCACTGATGTTCCATGGAGTCAAGATCCCAACATCTGAATAAGGAAAAGACTGGAACGAGAATTTCAACTGCAGCCGATGGCAGGGAAGAATGAATAAAGACACAGTGAGGAGAAGACGAGAGAGGTTGAAAAAAAAGGAAGGGAGATATGAGGAGTAGAGGGAGAGATAAGAGAACAAGAGAAAGAGAGAACACAGCATGCATCTCGGAGGAACAAAGACATACAACAGGGATTATCTTAAATGCCAGCATTGATTAACACACAATGTACTGAATTCTTATCAGGACAAACCTGGACTATAAGAAGTATTAAAGTAGTGTTAAAGATTCATTGGGACTGAACCTGCCCACCATGCTCATTACCAAGTATACAGGGCAAATAAATGGTGTGAGTTTGGATTCAAGGGTCTCATTTGAACCAGATTAGGTTAGGCAGGAAGGTTATTCCAAAAGAAGGGGGCCAGATTGGAACATGCCCTGTACCCGTCAGATTTCTTTATTACTCTGGGGACAGGCAGGAGTCCAGTGAGGTCAGCGATACTTTGACGCAATCCCATGTACCGTTTTATTTTGCAAGTCAATAGAAGCAACTTAAAGTCCAATCTGACATGAATAGCCAGACAAGTGGAGCCAAGATTGTTGTGATATGTTAATTTTGTCTGGTTCTACTTGGAACAGCTGAAATAACTGATAGAAACAACAAAAATAACAGTTCAATCTGTTCAGTCTTAATTGAGAGTGGTCCAACTGAACACAGCAAAATGGCTGAAATATAATGTGGAATCATGTGGAGCAATTCTCCACTGAAAAAATAATGTCCTTTGGAAGTGTTTTAGCAACTGAGAGGCTAGCATTGTCATTATAAATGTGTGACAACCTTATGGGAATGATCCCAGAAAAGACAGCTTTTTTTTTCTCTTAATCTTTGCACCCACTTCTTCCAGTTCTGTTGTAACATCCTTTCAGTGCCTGTCTTATCTGTTCAGAGGCTCGGATGTTTACTGTAGGTTAACTTATGCCAAGTGTTACCAGACAGAGGAACTGCTTGAACTCATTGCTTTCCAGTCATGATAAAATATTCTGCTGATACTTCTGCCATTATCCTGCCATGCTTTCATGAGCACTGATGCAAGTCACCAAACTTTATCTAATAACATTACCTGCTTTGTCTGCAGGAGGTGTTGTTTGTTGTGTATCTCAGATACTACTATTACCATGTTTGTTGTGTATCTCAGATACTATTACCATTACTACGACCACCACAACTAAAACAATTACAACTATTCCTAATACGTCTTCTGGTTCTTCTGCAACTAGAACTGCGACTCCAACTACTACTATGTCTACTACAAGCACCATTACTGCTGCTACTTCTGCCACTATTATTACTTCTTCTGTTCTGACAGTTTCTTATAGTGCTATTATTGCGCCTTTTAAGCCATAATTGTCAGTCTTCAAACGGGAGTTCAAAGGGTGTCCCCAGATTTCAGGAGCTGTCTCTACTATTACGACGCCTGCTACTATGCCGGCTACTTATACTCCTACCTGTATTACTTCTACTACAACTACTTCTGCTTCAACTGTACTTCAACTGTTATCGCGACTATTGAGCCGTAACAGTCACAGCCTTTGAATGCAAGAGCTTCAGTTTTCTTATACTGCTGGCAATGCTACACTACTGCTGCTAATACCAAGCTTAGTCTTTGATCTAATTTTTTTGCAACTAAATAGCCTTAACTCATGGAGGACTTTTGCCCAATTTAAGCTATTTTTCTACTTTCACTTGCAAAGATTCTATTTTGAATCTGCTTTCTGCATCACATTTTAAAAATTTTGTATTTTTCAAAAGTGCTTCAACTATTTCATTCAGGTCTTATATTCTCATGCATTTTCTGCAGGAAATGCATTTACTTGTAACCTCAGAGTGCACCTGATTGACACATACAGCTGGAAAAATGCCAACATCTGACAGTTGTTTCTTTCAAACAAAGACCCAGGCTTTCTTGGGCTGGCTAACAGCCTCTAAAGCAATTTATCATGTCAATCAAATCCCTGAGTTTCACATCATTCATTACCATGCGTTCGATTCAATTATCCAATGTGTAACCCTTATCTTGTCACAATCCCACGCCTCTGGTGGCTCACCTTCCATGAGACGAAAAGTACACCTGTGTGCTATATTGTTAGTGGAATTGTATGCACACCTGCAGGGGTTCACCATCAGCAGTTCATTTAGGCTAGCTACTAGAACGTTGCTGCCCTTTGCAAATACTTTTCCTTGCTATTTATGGCAATAGTACAGTTCTAAATTTGTGTTTCAAGCCTCTCAATGATTCAGTTAGCTACTTTAGTTTTAAAGTGTTTCTTTGTATTGTAATGGACCTTGAGATCCATCAATTAATGTCAGGATTTGAACAGAACCACCGAGACACAGGAATCAATTATAAAAATAGACTATTTATTCCAATTAAAATGATCGTGAGTAAAGGCACAGGAGCTAAGCAGCTTTCGGACAAACGGCGGATAAATGACCGGGAGGGGAATCACAAAAAACAACTTGACACACAGGGCTAGAAAGGAAATAAGACTTAAAGCTTAAATACACCACAATCTCCTTTAATTTTCTAAATCACGGCACGACACACTTAACAGCACAATCACTGTATGCTCTGATTAAACACACCACTGCAAACTTAGCTGCGAACAGATCACTCCTCCGCCCAGGCCGTCATACCCCTCCCCGCTACCAAGCATCTCACTCCCCCCGCAATTTAAAACACAAGTATACAGATAAATCAATGTAACATACAAGGAAACCAATGAAAACAAAACGAAAGTGTATACTCAACTTGCCCGTTGGTGAGCACCCCCCACCCCCACCCTCCGGGATCTTCGCTTGATGCGCTGTCCCACCCTCCAGGGGAACAGCACTTGTCGGACGGTGCGTCCAAGTCAAATCTCTGCTCTGGAGTCACAGCAGCATCAATGGTGGAGTGCTGCCGGAAAAGTGGCTGTGGAAGCAGCAGCCAGCAACCCCTCAATCTACAGGAGGCTATGAGCCTCCCCTCCTCACACACAAACAGCTCCCCTACTTTACTGTCTTCACGCCTCAGCCCTAAACAGCTGCAAACGTCCCTCCCAGCCCAAAGGGGTACCAGCCACCATACAGACAATGTGTTCACCACAGCCAACGCACTCCCAAACTGGTTGTCCCCTTTTAACTCCTCACCTTTCCTTTGGCATCTCACAGGTGTGTCTAATGAACCTAATTAATTAGTCTCTCTTGCAGGGAGACAGCTCTGCCCGATATGTCGCTCCAGTTTTTTTGTTTAAATGCTTCAGTAAAGACATTGTTTACTTTAACCTGTCTCAGAGTCTGCGGCATGTCCTTCTATCTAATTTGTCTCAAATCTAATCTAAGTCAGTAGACAATGAACATGGTCCTCTAGACAGAACTGTTAGCCGTCAATAATCTAAACCAAAAACCTGTCTACCAGAGCCTATTCCAACCACAACATGAGCCATTTGATGTTGTTCTGCTATTAGTTGGCACATCTTTTCAGGATATGATCACCTTGTCTGTACTAACCGGCTATGTTCCACAGTCTTATAAAGTAGATGTGATTAAAACCCCTGTTGCCTTCTCTCAATCTAGTTGTTTTAGCTAACTATTGACCTATAGCTAAGGTCTATATGTTTGACATATCTATCTAAATGTATATCTTTTCTGTCAAAGATACTTGAAAAAGTAGTTGCTAGTCAGCTCTGCAACCTTACCTTCTAGGTAATCATAGTTGATTTGAGGTTTTAATTCAGGGTTTAGAATACATCATAGCACAGAAATAACACAGGTTAATGTTACAAATGACCTCCTAATTGCATCTGACTAAAGACTTGTCTCTGTGCTTGTGTAATTGGACACCATTGCTGCATTTGACGCCAATGACCACCACATCCTAATTTAGAAATTGGAACCATTTGACAGTAAAGAAATCACATTAAAGTGGTTTGAGTCTTATTTATCATCGGGCGGCATGGCTCAGTTGGTAGAGTGGCCTTCCATAAATTGGAATGCCATTATCTCTGGCTAAGGCCACTTCCCAATATTTTGGAAGTTCAGACTTGGGAAGTCCGCCACAAGTTCAAACTCTGTGACATCCATGAGTTCACAAGTATGGTCCTTGCATTTGTAACAGTGGTGTTCTTCTTCTTCTCTGAGAATGGCAGGTGGTCCTAAGTGCATAAGCATCATTACCGCTAACTACAGAGTGTGTCATATAAAACAACCACAAATCATATCATGATTAAATAGGCCAGAGAGGAGGCTGCCAACCTCAGGCGAAGGATTCGGGAAAGGAAAGCCAGAATATTGAGGAAAAAGGAGAGGACACGTGCCTTATTAGCTTGCCTTGCTACCCGCATAAGCAAACAAATCGTTATGACATTTACATCACCGCTACGGTCTAAATGCTTTATCAATGTGTGTGTGTGTGTGTGTGTGTGTGTGTGTGTGTGTGTGTGTGTGTACCTAATAAACTTGAAATTATATAGAACAGGGGCAATTTGGTTTTTAAG
>CAAKHG010007487.1:17936-29745 GCA_901007715.1 Dactylopterus volitans
TGTGTGTGTGTGTGTGTGTGTGTGTGTGTGTGTGTGTGTGTGTGTGTGTGTGTGTGTGTGTGTGTGTGTGTACCTAATAAACTTGAAATTATATAGAACAGGGGCAATTTGGTTTTTAAGTTGAGTGCTAGAACATGGATGAGCTCACTTTGCAATCACAGAATGGAATTTATCGTGTACAGTAACTACTCCAAGTCAGATGTTAGAGGCAATTTTATTCAGCTAGATATCAATTCATGCAAAAGTTCATATGGTATAATAAATATTAAATAAGATTTCATAGAATATATTAAAAAATAAAATTTTATCATTTAGAAACATTAAAAGTCAGTCAGTCTGCAGGTCTGATGATGACATGATTCAGCAGGTCATTAAAGGAGATGGAGGTGGTGGGCATGGCTTTGAACGCTTGTCTGGCCATGATTCATTTGCTCTTCTTCAGCCCCTCACTGATCATCATCATCATTACTCCAATCCAGCCTGGCCCTAATAGCACCTCCCTGTGAAGTGGCTCTCATTGGCCACCCGCCACAGGGCCTGGGTCTCTTTACTGGTCGCTAAAATAAAATATACAGCACCATGTGTAAAATAAACACATTACCGCAGTATAGAGTTGTATATGTAGCATATCTAAAGTGTAATAGTACATGCAACAACAACAGTAATAGAAATACATTAGCACACCAAATACCAATATAATTTTAATCAAAAACAATAACCATTATAAGAAGTCAATTGCTATTTGTGGGTAAAAAAAACAAGAAAAATCGGCCATGGACAGTGGATCAATATCAATCAAAAGATTCAAAGTGGAATATCAATAACATACTAAATTTCAATCAGTTCAAAACTTTTACAAGAAAAACACAAAATATGACTTCAACACTAAATCTTTTGGACATATGAAGCATCTAATGACTAGAGAGCCCATAAGGGGACATGAAAGGGGAAAAAAATGTTGGTTTCTTGTTTCTCTGGTGTGCACGAGAAAGTATCTGGTGCTCACTGCTGGAGTGTTGTTTAGAGGATGGCTGCAGCAGAGGATATAGGCCTAATTAACTTCCTCAAAACACAAAATTTTCCTGACAATGTCGTCAACAACCTCAAGGAAGACCTTTTTTTTCCATTTAATATTTTCTTAATGTAATCCTTGTTCATACATGTTTCCTTACAGAGGTTTCATTATTTTTCTGTCTTGGCAGTTATAAGGTGTTTTCTGCTGGTTAATGTTGTAAACCTTTCAACTTGTTTATTGTTTTGTTTGTTTTTAGATTGATATTAACGTCATAAATGTTATGACTGATGAGGACTTAGCCCCTTATCCAAAGACAGTCTACATGGTCCCGACCTATGAAATATCTCAGGAAGAATAGAAGTGATCATCAGTTGGATTTTCCAGAAAAATCATCAGATTCTGATATATCACCCGTGTCTCCATGCCAGAAAAGCATAGAATTGTAAGCTCTAATTCGAGTAAACACAATTTTAACAACCCAGTCTGTGATAGATCATTTGTGTCTCCATTAAGTACAGCCACAAACTAGAAACCATAAACACTGCAAATACAAGGCAATGCTACCTAATCTTCATTCCCATATGGTAAATATGGTAAATAATATGCTGTTAATAATATGTTGGGTTTTTTTTTACATTTGCACAGGATCTTTCTACGTGGAGTTTGTATGCTGTCTGCGTGGGTTGTCTCTGGGTCCTCCGCCTTCCTCCCACCTTCCAAAAGCATGCTGAGGTTAATTGGCTACTCTAAATTGCCCGTAGGTGTGCGTGCGAGTGGTTGTCTGTGCTCCATGTGGCCCTGCGATGAGCTGGAGACTCATCCAGGGTGTAACCCGCCATTCGCCTGTTGTCAGCTGGGATTGGATCCAGTACGACTGCGACCCTTAACCGGAATAAGCGGAAGACGATGAGATGAGAAGAAACTTTATTCATTGTTCATAAAGTGGCTTCTGACTGACGTTTTAAGAAACTATAACATAAATAATCATGCTGCAGGGCAAATTACTTTGAGGAGCTCATACTTCTATCTCAATCCTCAAACACAGGTCCAAAAAAGGGAAAATATAAGTTTGCCTGTCCAATTATAGTGTTTCTAATTGTTCATATAATCTAGTCACACAGCACAAAGTGCTGTCATTGTGGCAAAAATGAGAAATCAGGCCTTCCAAGTAACTGTAAAAGTGACCGTTTTTCTTCTTCTTCTTTTCGTTTATATAAAACTTAAGTTGCAGGCATGCTACAGAGTAGATCCAATGATGTCAAACTTTGAAAATGAATATTAGATGGAATATACCAGTGTGATTGCACACCCAAAATAAAAAAATCCACTTTGGTTTTAACAGTCACTTGTTAAGAGTACAGATATTCTGCATTTTGCACTCTTCCAGTAAACCAAATATTTAGGTTCATATGCAGTATGAATCGTGAAACAAATACAAAATGAATGAAATAGGTCCATATTTTCAAAGTAATTTTGACCAAATTTACTGCATGCCCAGAGCAAAGGTATCCTTTAATGTTTGTAATCTATTCTTTGGAAAAGTAATAGGTTTTGTTTACAAATGACTTGGTGATGATCTATGCTTTTTAAAGCAAGATAGTGATCATGTTTGATAACAAAACCTGCTGAACTTGACAAGAACTGTAATACTGTAATGTGATGCTCAGATGGATCCACATCTTGCAGTCTCAAATTACAGAGTAGATGTAATCCTACTCCTTAAGTGCAGCTACAAATCCAATGCTTGATAAGCATCAGATGGAAGATGCAACTCTGATGCCACCATCAGATGGTTGCAGAGGTTATAGATGTATGTGTCACATGGTACTGTTGGCCGACATGTGCAGTTAGTAAGACACAGCTGTATGTAAGCTCTGTCCACAGAGGAAATGCACTCATCAGTAGAGTAGAGCTCCGGAAACATGTACATTACTTTGGGTCGACCACTTGGTACTCTGGCACTCTTTGATGGTCGAATGAGGTGTGAATACTAAACACAGATGGTCTTGTCCAACTCATCCTGGCAAAACGATGTATGTATAGTCAATGTATGTATGCAGTACAGAAAAACATCCTTATTTGGGTTTTAAGTTAAAAGAGGGTTTTGAATTAAATATAAGTCTATTATAAACAAAAAAAGTCTTACAGCATAAACTGTCCATATTACAAGAATTCTGTTAGCAGCTGATTTTTGCATTGCCTGTTTCAAGCACTTTTATGACTTTACAGGTTCATAGAAACAATTTTGACAAAATTAGCCCTATTTGTTTGTTTGTTTTCCAGACTGTTTCAAAACATAAACTGGCTATGCAGTAATTCCAAACCTTTGGAGATACCATGTTGGTATACTAACATTCATTGTAATAAAAGAGCACATGTGAAATGAAATGAAGGAAGATAAATAATTGAAATAATTGCTATGAGTTAGACTACGTTGACTATTGATCAATTAATTTTCCATTAATTGCGAAGCCCTCATTCATAGCTTACCTGGATGATGCTCATGAAACAAAATTGAATCAGACTTCTGTCCCAAAATCCATCGAACAAACCATGCTCCTTCAGATCAACAAATAGAGATATGTAGAACTCAATTGATTCCTTCCTCAGGAAACCCCACTAGCTTTTCATTCTCCGATTGGTTGTACTGGCCCCTTCAATGAAGGTATCAATAGGAGTGTCATCATGTATGTTCCGACACAGAAAAATACATGAAAGTCTCTGACTTTGACGTTCTCGGTGCCCCGGTCACCTCTGACAATCCTCGGGCAGTCACCTAATCTCTCAACTGCAACCATGTAATAACGTCCAATAATCTTTGGGTCACTGCTTGTTGTAAATGCATTCAACCAGATGATTTTCCGTGAAAGTTTGTCAATGCAGCCATTAATGCAGATGCCAAATGTCTTTAGTTTGTCATAGGAATCCAAATGCCAGATATAATTTGGCCCCTTAGCAAAGTAGCTGCAACAATGGAGACATCTGGTTCCTCTAAGTTCAACACCTCTTGGGTCAAGTTCTTGGAGAATTAGACGGACGTCCTCTTTCCTTACATGTAATCCATTTTTGATACACTTTGTATGCATCCATCGATACCCATGTAGTTGGCCAGATGTTTGAAGCTGTTCCCGAATGAAAGTAGTAACCTGATCAAGGCTGGTGTATCCCCTGAGCCGAAACAGACCACATGACTTCAAAACCCATTTTAAGTGTCTTTCGGAGGTAATATGATGGTGACGCCGGGCAAACAAAGCTGCAATGTCTTTGTAAGCAAGTCCAAGGTTAAAATATAGCTCAATTATCAAATATTTTCATTTCTATGTAGCTGACTGAAATTAATGGAATGGTCTTCTGTGCGGAAAGGACATTCCATGGGAATGGGTTTCATGAGTTTCGTGGTGCTTTCTCGTGAACACCAGATACTTTCTCGTGTGCACAAGAAACCAATTTTTTTTTTTTCATGTTCCTTTTCATGTTGCCTTACAGGCTCTGTAAATGACAGACCAGTCTGATCCGGCAGACTATTTCGATAGTGCAGGTGGAGATGCGGTGGCTTTGTGCTGACTGCTGTGCGTCCATGGAGCTCTTCGACAACGTCGCTGCAAGACAATAATTATGTCATATCTGGATACATAAACCACATTTTTAAACTCAATAACTACTACCCCCAAATAACCCTTCCACCCCCCCCTCATTCCACAAATCATCCTAAAATTTAATTTTGATGCCAGTTTTTACTTACAGTCGTGCATCTTCTCAGCTGAGCCGACTGTCTGTGCGTTGAACTGAAATGAATTCTGGGATACATGGCTTTGCGAAGTTCACACAAGTTCATAAGCTCCTTCCGTCTCAGCAGCACCCCACCCCCCAATGAAATTGTTAATTTGTGTTAATAATTTGTATTAATAATAAACTGTTAATTTGTATTAATAATTGTATTACAATTGCATTGTATTCGTATTAATAATTATTTATTAATACAAATTATTACTATATTTAATTAATTATAACTAATTATAATTCATAATTATTAATACAAATTAACAATTAAATATTAAAAAGTATTGGTATCGAGATCAACAATAATGGCCCTGTATTTACTTGGTATCGGATCGATGTCAAAATATGCAGTATCGCACACCTCTACTTGCCGCGTGCGAATTTGTGAATTTTAGCAGGACTTGGACCTCGGATGATAACGTTTCAAAAGTACGGAAGTCCGCAAGTACAGACAAGTGCGCACAATTCTGCATATTGAGAAACGGACAGAAACTATGTCAAAGTGTCCTTGAATAAGATACTGAACTCCTGATTGCTCCTGGTGGGCCAGTTAGCACCTTGCACGGCAACCTCCACCATCAGTGTATGAATGTGAGTGTGAATGGGTATATGAGGCCATGGTAGTGTAAAGCACTTTGAGTACCCTTATGGTAGAAAATGATATATAAATGTAAGTCTAGTCCATTTATCAGATATGATTCAGGTTGAATAAGTTCCACAAGGTTCAGGTTTGGACCACTCTTATTCACTCTATATATGCTTCTTTCAAACAACCTTATGAGGAAACACGCTTTCCCTGTTATGCAAATAAATAACAAATTACAATCTTCATTGAAGCCAGATGAAACCAATCAGCTAGCTACATAGATATGACCCATATCTAGCCAGGTCATAAATAACAGCAATAAGTGCAGATTTTGAGTTGAAGAAATGTGAACAGTTTAAACAGGACAGAATGTTTGTTTTTTGCACTTTGGTACACTGACACTGTCAGGGACAAGAATTTGTAAATATGTTAGACTTTTGCAACTCTGGAACTACTGAAACTAGACAACAGTAACTTGCTCTTGCTCATCAGTGTGCAGCCTACATTCCAAGATACACACATCTGGAACTCAGCAATACACGTTACAGTATACTCCCTTGCTTTCCTGCTGTTCTTTGTTGCTTTCAGCATGTTGGGGACATCACAGACAGAAGTTAATCATGCACAGAAGATGCTATTTTCACGGTAGTGCCACTTTACGACGTGCCAACGTCTTGCAGGAATTCTCCACTCTCGCATGACCTACCGCTGTGCTCCTCTTAAAGTGGCAAACAAAGACCCAGAGAGGAACAGCTTCTACAGTCCACTATATCTGAACAGCTCCAAAACACGCTCTAGTCTTTGTTTACCCAGCTACAGTCTCCCCTGCTACATGTCAGCTTCCTCAGTGACTTATTACTCATCTCCCATTCCCTGAAAAGTGGACATAGAGAAAACAGTACTCGCTAACACTCGGGAGAGTATGTCTGGACCATAGACTGTATATAACATCGACAGACCTTTTGGGTTTCAAAAATAAAGCCTATGCGGAAGTCTGTTAAGCTTGCATTCTATCCAATGGCCACTGGATGTCGACACTGCTAGTTGCAGAAAAAACTTGGGCCAATTGATGTGTGAGGGACAATGATGAACTTTTACCCTGATTTATTCACTAAAATGAGATTGTCATGACAAGCTTATGGTCTCAATTGTTAGTTTAATTCAATCTTCAATACAGAATGGTATTTTTTTGGGAAAGTAAGACCTCATATATTTTCAAAAATACAATACATTTGACTAAACGGTGATTGGCAGTGCAACCAGCCTTCGATTGGCTGGTTGCACTGCCTGTGCACTGCCTCAACAGGACAGAAGCCGTGAGCGATTCTCCACGATTTAGGTCCCCTAAAGTTGACGGTTGTAAATGAGTTGGCCCTGTAAACGTTGTTAAATGATTTGTGGATGAACGAACAACACTCAAAAAATTCAGCTTTTAATATTTACCAGGAAGTGTTTTATTTGTCAAAATTAGAATCACAATTCATATTGCGGCTAAGGTGAATAACAGAGCATCTTTGATATTAACCAAAGAAATAGAAATAGGAATAGAAATAGAAAGCCTTCACTGTCATTATACATGGTACAATGAAATTTGAGGAGCAGCTCCATAAAAGTGCACACATGAAATGTAAAGACGGTAAAATATAAGATAAAGGATAAAAAGAAAAAATATATATTAAAAAAATAATAATAAAAAAAATAACACAAGCCAGGATACAGGTGCCATATATACAGATGTCAGTAAGCACGAGGATATTGCACATATGAGGTAGATATGTGATTTATAAATATGGGGAGAGTATTGCACAAGGAATAGTGATGCACAGGAAAAGTGATTGGTGTAGGTTGTCATCAGTGCAGTTTCATTAGTGCATGTGGGAGTTCAACATGGTGACAGCTTTGGGAAAGAAGCTGTCCCTGAGTCTGTTTGTTTTAGACTGTATTGACCTGAAGCGCCTACCCAAGGGCAACAGGTCGAAGAGGTGAAAACAAGGGAGGGTGGAGTCTTTCAGAATGCTCTTGGCCCTGCTGAGACAGAGGGCTTTCTAAATGCCAGGCAGGGAAGGCAGAGGGCAGCCAACGATTTTTTGCGCAGTGTTGACCACCCTCTGCAGCCTCATCCTGTCTGCCGTAGTGCAGCTGGAGTGCCACACCATGGCAGCACAGGTCAGCAGGCTCTGCGTGTTCAGGTGCTCCTACCTGAGCACCCAGAGGAAGTGTAGCCACTGCTGGGCCTTCTTGACCAGCACTGTGGTGCTGACAGACCTGGGGCCTCATGTACAAAGGGTGCGTACGCCAAACACGTGGCGTACGCCCTTTTCCACACCAACGTCCAGATGTATCAAGAGTGAAATGACCTTAGAAACTTGCAGTCCGCCATGCCAACTTCATGGCTGGCGGAAAGTGAGTTTCTACAGCTATTGACACGTTGGCGACACTCAGAGGTGATACGTGGAAACTATCAATAATGTTAAAACAATTTGTCCTCGAAGTTATGTGCACACCAGAGACACACTAATGAACAATTAACACTTCAATTAACACTTCAATTAGATGGGTGGATATAGAAGCATTAACAACAATGGCAGCGGCGACACGGTGGTGCGGTGGTTAGCACCGTTGCCTTATAGTAAGAAGGTCGCAGGTGGGGTCTTTCTATGTGGAGTTCGCATGCTCTCCCCGTGCATGCATTCCTCTCTGGCTTCATCCCATCTCCTAAAAGCATGCTTAATTGGCTACTCCAAATTCCCCATAGGTGAGTGGTTGTATGTCCTTTATGTGGCCCTGCGATGAGCTGGCGTCTCGTACCCCGCGGTTCGCCCATCGGGGATCTGCTTAGCGACAGAGAGGATTTATTGGTACACGATGACTGGCTCATCAGGTTTCCGAAGGCAATCGTCACGGAACTGTGCGCGGAGCTGTGGCCTCTCTTGGAGCGCGACAAGGTGAGAGGGTGCCGACCACGCCGGGGTTCATAGCAAAAGGGGAATTCCAGAGGGAGCTGGCCGACCGATCGGGACTGTGCCAGTCTACCCTGAGCTGAGCCATGCCACCTGTGTGGGAAAGAATCATCCACATGTCAGCCGGGTACATCCGATTCCCGTACAATGCAGATAAACGGTCCAACATTAAAGTGCAATTTGCATCGCGCGTTTCCTAATGTAATCGGAGCTATCGACTGTACACACATGCACCGTCACAGGATGAATTTGTTTACGTTAGCATGAAACATTTTCATTCGATCGATGAACAGATCATATGTGATGCGAAAATGAAATTAACATTGTGGCGACGTGGCCCGATTTCAACGCACGATTCATTCATTCTCACGAACAGTATGGTTGGGAACGGACTAAAGCTGGCCCGGTGCGGAATGGGTGGCTTCTTAAATAAATAAAGTAAATAATTCTTAAGTAAATAATTTATTTGTTTAATTGGCCTAATATCAATCCCGCCGATGCGCACTGAACAATTGCGCCCCCAAAATTCATCCTGTCTCCACAGCATCATTACTAGTCAGTGGTTCAAATTCGTGACTTGCTGTTTTTCACTGCAGCTTCGGAGCTTTCTAACAAGCCCCTCATCGTCTCTGTATGTAAAGAATTTCTGTCAATAAACACGTGCGTAAAGCTTAAGATGACGATCAGCGTCACCTTTCCCCAGCGCACTTCTGCATTCCTTAACAACAATACTGTGTGTAATAATGCCGTTTGTAATAATGAACGCATTAGTTGACTTACACAAATATACACAAATATACACAAATATACACAAATATATATATATATATATATATATATACTCCAACATGCGCTCAATTCCACCTCGATTGGGATGTACAAACGCCCAGTTTCATACATATGGATTTTTTCACCTTCAGCGTTTTCTGGATTGGACTGTACGCCAAATTTCAGTAGGAAGTCCACGCAAGTCTTTGTACATGAGGCCCTTGGAGAGGTCTGCAGAGATATGGACGCCTAGGAATTTGAACGACTGTACTTGCTCTACACATTTGCCATTGATGTGCAGGGGGGCAGGGATGGTTCTGTTCCTCCTAAAGTCCAGAATGAGCTCCTTGGTCTTGGTGATGTTTAGTGCAAGGTTGTTCAGCGCACACCACTCACCAAGTTTCAGGACCTCATCCTCATCCCTGTAGGCTGCCTCATTTCCCTCTGTAATCAGCCCCACCACCGTTGTGTCATCTCCGAATTTGACAATGATGTTGTGGGGCTGCAGTCCGATGTTTAGAGGGAGTAGAGTAGTGGGCCCAGAACGCAGCCCTGAGGAGAGCCAGTGCTGAGAGCCCGGGTGGAGGAGAGGTGACGACCAAGTCTCATGCACTGTGGTCGGTTGGTTAAAAAGTCTTTTATCCAGGTACATGTCAGTGTTGGAGCTCCAAGTTGGTTAGTTTGGGGATCAGTACATCCGGAATTATTGTGTTGAATGCTGAGCTGAGGTCAATGAATAGCATCCTGACTCCCCTGTTGCTTCAGGTGGCACAGCACTGAGTGGAGTGAGATGGCTATGGTGTCTACAGTGGATCTGTTATCCCTGTATGCAAACTGGTGCAGGTCTAAGGTGAGGGGGAAACAGGCTTTGATGTGTTTTAAAACCAGTCGCTCAAAGCACTTTTTACAAATTACTGGGGTTAGTGCAAGAGGGTGGTAGTCAGTCAGTGCGTTTACATGACACTCGAAAAAAACAAATGATCAGAATCAGAATCAGAATCAGCTTTATTGCCAAGTACGTTCACAACATTCAAGGAATTTGGTTTCGGCAGGTGGTGTCACTCCCGGAATGAACAGAAAATAAAAAAAATAAAGATATGTACAAGAATATCTAAATGTAAATCTAAACATAAATAATGGGAAATATATGTATATATATATATATATATATATAGAGAGAGAGAGAGAGAGAGAGAGAGAGAGAGAGAGAGAGAGAGAGAGAGAGAGAGAGAGACATCTATCTACTCTATGCAGAAAATCTAAATATGTACACAATTGGTGCAAAATGCACAATGTATAATGTTTAATAGAAATGTGGCAGTTGGAAAGAAACTATTGCCTTAATCCGACGATAACTGGGCAACTGAACAGCATGTAAACGCATTACTCCGACTAATATCTCGAACTCCGATTCAGACACCCACATAATGCAATTGAAATTCGATTTTCTACGGCATGTAGACACCTTAGTTGGAGTTCCGGTAGACAATGCATATGCGCATGCTCCACAGCCCACGTGCAAGCGTATGACCCTGGATCAAAAACATGCAAGAAAGCCGGTCACAGGAGAAGAAAGCTGGTGAACCACCAGAGCAAAAGCTCCAAGTAACAGCCACTTTTGGAAGGACGAGGAGTCCTCCCTCATGCTTAGCCTGCTGAAGGACCTAAACATTTTGAAATTCATGGATGGGAGAAAAAAGGAACGGAGACCTCTTCAAAAGGGTCTCTGAACAAATGCAAGAAGCTGGCTTCATGAACAAATCCGCATTCGGTGGAAACACTTGAAAAGGGGTTACTACCAGGCCAGGAAAATCAACAGCACAAGTGGCCACAAGTGGCCACAATCGGTTCGCTTGTCAGTTTGGCAACGTGCTTGAGGAGCTCGGACCCAGGCCATTGTCTCAAGTCGCCCATCATGGCCTGGACATAGGTTTTGGGAGTCCCTCAGATGAGTTGAAAACAGTTAGCCTTCGTTAGCATTTATCAATTCAAGCTATGTGTAACAACGAGGGTCCTGTGGTGTAAAGCCTGCACATAAGTTTATGTGAGTTGTAAACATGTTGTCATGCTCTTTGTAGACATGTCTGTGCAAGAGGTGGTGGGCTTCGACGAAATGGAGATGGTGACGGAGCCCACTGAAGGGTCACCTGAAGATCCGGATGAGACAGCCAGCGGACCTCAAACTCCACAATTACCCAGTAAGTTCACTTGTTACTTCTTACGTGCATGTAGGTTTTGGTTTAAGCAAATTGATCTCCTTGGCCCTGAAAATGTGATTAACCACAACTCTGGAGATCTGTTTTGGAATTCCCAGGCAATATGGGAGAGTTTGACTTAACTACCTCACTAATAATGATCAACCCTGTCTCCCTCAGCCTCTCAATGATTGTTCCAATCTCAGCAGTTGATCTGTGTCATGTAAATAAATCCGCACAATTTGGAACACCAGGCCATTCATGGTAGCCTGCATTAAGTGCTGAAACATTGCAGGCATGTTGCACAGCCCAAAAGGCATCCTAAGGTACTCATACAGACCAAACAGATTTTGTTTTTGTTTTTTGTTTTTTTTGTTTTTTTACAATCCATACCTTTTCATGTACTGCCACCTGGTGAAATCCACTCACAAGGTCAATTGTTGGGAAGAATTGTGCACCACTCTTAGCATCCAGACTTTAATTGACGTGTGAGAGCACAAATCCG
>CAAKHG010007487.1:33244-44851 GCA_901007715.1 Dactylopterus volitans
ATGCTACTACTGCTAGCGCAGCCACAACAGCATGTCGCCTTTAACAAACTAAGGCCCTGTTATGCAACCTCTAGCTAGTGACAGTCCTGATACTGCTACACAGCTCCTACCATCTTACAATTCACTACCAGTAATGGTAATGTAATGAGAGACAGAGGGGGAAACCCAATTACTTGCAAGCAGACTAACAACCTCACTTTAAGATGGCCTTATGGTGTAGAGAGACTCAAGCAGACCACACCCACCTTTTATATATGTGTCCTCTTCCTGGATTTTTGTCCATTGGGACAAGGGGGCAGGACAGCAGAGTGGGGGCAAGAGTCTATCTAGACATGCCCCCCCCCTGCCAGGCTAGGCATGGCCTCTGACCTCCCCCTACTCCCAAGCCCTATTTAGCCACCCAATTGCTATTGCTTCTCCTAATCCAAATCCACTGACTGGATCTAGCTGCCTCATCTGACATCTCCTTCACTGTCTTCCTCACACTCTGTTCCCTCCTACCCAACTCTCTCAGTAGTGAGATAGTTGATTGAGCTACGAATCCCCTACACCCCACTTCCACTGGCCGAATTCTAACTTTCCATCTTCTCTGCTCAGCTTCTGCACCTAAGTCTGAATATCTAAGTTTTTTTTTTTTTTCCTTTCATAGGCTTCCTCCACTGAGCTTTCCCAGGGAACTGTGAGTTCTGTGAAATAATCTGTTTGCACATGGACCACAGCACCATGTCAGGCCTCAGGTTGGTACAGACTATTTCCAGGGGGACAGCAAGCTTTCCACCTAAATCTGCCTGCATTTCCCAGTCACAAGAACCTTCTTAACTGCCTTGCCTCTTTGTATCTTTACCACTTGTATGTTTCACCCCCTCATGGACAAACTGAATCATTACACCCCCTGTGACATCCTGAGTTTACCTATCTTCAATTACTGCAGATATGCTTTTTTATCACCTGGTCATGTTGCCACATATACTGGCCTTGCACCAAACTAATTTTACAGCCCGACAAAATATGCATTAACATTGCCATGCCTGAACATAGATGGATCTTCATTCACCCAAAGATTTAGGGGGGATGGCAGCACATCATATGTGGCCCCTACCAAGAATCTAATGCTACTCTCCTCCACAGCTCCACAGCTCTCTCCAACTAAACTTCCTTTTCTCTACACCTTCCCAGTTCAATCACTGGCCCTGCTTAGCTTGAGACACTGCCTTTGCACTTCTAACCATCTCCTCCTGTCTACAAAATTTCTCCACTACTCGCTTTCTTCGATCTCTGGGATCTGCTCTATTCCACACCGGTTTGTCTGAGCCGAGCCCCAGGCCTCCCCGGCCTGTCTGAACTTTCCCCACTATCTCTGCATGAGAGCCGCCTCTGCCTCCTGAACTACCATTCATGGATTCCATTTCCTCCCCTTGGTTGGATTTGGAACCACTGTCCTAACTACTGCATCTTTACTCCCAGACAACATCACTCCTGTCCTAACCTTTGTACACTTCAATTCAATTCAGTTATACTTTATTAATCCCTAGGGAGGGTTCCCTCAGGGAAATTAGCTTTCCAGCACACACCATCAACACCAAATAGTAAAGTAAAAATTGCAAAAAGTGCAAGTTATAAGAAAGGGAAGAAGAATAAGCATAAAGAAATACAATACAAGGAAATATCAAAGACAATAGGTAAAAAAATATGCACACGAGGTAGACTTAAACTCCTCTATTAAGCAAGATACTGGCAGCTGAAGAATCCCTTTTCCATACAATGCCACACGACTTAAGCATTTCGGAGCACCTCTCCACTTCCTAATGTAGGAGCTAACTAATCTTTCCATTTTCTCAACAGAAGATGTCGGAACCTCATACACTGACAATATTCTACCTGAAAAGCTCTAAAACACTCTCCAGCCATTGTTCACCTGATTACACATAATTTGCTGCTTTTAAACTAAAACAGAACTAAAAGTTATTTTACATAACCTTAACACCACACACATTATCAAATGAGATAGCTTCACTTGATGGCATTGCCTTATCCTCAAGCAATGCTGTAAGGAACCTGGAAGTTATCAGTTGATCAGGCCATATCCTTTAACTGTCATACTAAACAAATCTGAAGAACTTTTTTTCAGCCACATAATATTGCTAAACCCAGAAACATCCTGTCTAAGAAAGATGTGGAAAACGGAGGGAGACATTTCAACTATCAGGCTCCTCTTTCTTGGAAACATCTTTCTGTTTTGGTTTGCAAGGCAGACACTGTCTTAATGTTTAATAGTAGCCTTAAAACCTTCTTTGATAAAGTTTCTTGTTAAATCTGGCTTAGACCTGTCTTGAACCAGCCCTCATGCTGCCATGGATATTATGCTGCCATAGATATGCACTGAGGTATTTCCCATAATGCACCAAAATCTTTTCTATATTCTCTTGTCTTTACACTTTGAGTGTATCTTATTGCATTCGTACATAAGTAATGCATGCTACTAATCCTGCATCTTCTCTCTCACAGAGCTCCTCTACTCTCTCCGCTTGTCAGTTTCTACAGGTCTTCATGTCACAATGAAATACATCACTTACATTCACATCACCATGCTAAAACATCCAAACTCATCAAAATAAAAGCTCCTGTTATTATTATCTCAACCCAAGTAGCTGGTGGCCAACCACCTTAAGTCTGGTTTGCCCAAGGTTTCCACTCTTGCCATGTGCTTGCTCATTGTGGAATAATCGGGTCTCTGTGAACTGCAAGGATTAGGATTTGACATGCTCTCTCTAAAAAACTGCCCTGAAAAAAGTTGTTGTTTTCAGACGATCTCACCACACAGTTACATATTCCATAAATACAGGGATTGATCCACTGGAGCAGTTGGCATGGATACATCTTTAAGACACAGCACGGCAGTTGACATGGCTCTATCTTTAAGCCACAACACCTATTGAATGTAGACCATGCATCGACATAAGAGGCTCAGGTGTACATGAATTCACTTATTCTCTGATTTCCATTGTGAGAACACAAGACATTGGATCCCAAGACATGAGAGTAGATGCAGAATGTTTAGAGGAAGGAAGCTTAACATTATGTTACTGTTGGTCTCTGGGCCATTCTAGGGATAGCTTTCATGGCAAAGGGAAAGAAAGAGCCAGAGTGGGGTACTGCACAGCATAACGCAAGATTAGTTCTGCTATGTTGTCCAGGTATAACCCTCTACCAATCCAACATAGCTGGCAACATGGCAAGTGTGTTGTGGCATCCCACATATAGCACAGGAGTGCCATCCACACCTCCCCCCACCATCATGAGCCAGGCAGAGTCAGGGGAAGGAGAAGACGGGGACAATGAATGTGAGGGCAGTGTGTCTACAGCTGTAGCTGACTGCCCTCCTGGAGGCAGAGGGGTCATCTGTGCCCGGTGTTTTGACCACTGAGGCTGGTCGATCGAGTTAGTCCTCACTACCACTGAGCTAGATCGCAGAGAAATTGTTCACACAATGAGAGAGAGCTGCACTGAATTAAAAAGAATAAATTATGTTTTCCATGAAATAAGTGAGAGAAAGAACATTTTAGAGAATAAATCCTTTTTTTTTTTTCTTATCGTCACTGTCAGGTCCCACCAAATGAGCTGAATTGTATCTTGTGAGTTCTTTGAATATTGCTGGTGTTTTGACTATTCCTTTTTGTCTGCTGATTTGAATACCTTTGCTTGTGTGACTGATTACCCGTGTATTGACCACTTGCCATATAAAGATACTGAGCTTTTATCCTTTCTCCAAGTGTGCATTGTGGGTCTGTTTCCTGTCTTGGTGCTTACGGTACCATCTGGCCAAGACACAGATTCCGCAGACTCCAGTCCTCTGCATGTCAGGGGCAGCGAATCCATTATTAATAGGAACAGCTGAAGTTTCTTTAGAGGGAGATCAGAGAGATGGCGCACACTCAAGCCACACTGCTCCCAGCGTTCAGCTCCCGAATGAGTTCAGAGGCTTCATGCATGATCTTCATCCATGGAGGGCGCTGTTGCTTCAATTTCAGTCCCTGGACACAGGAGAGTGCAATTTATTCCTCTCCGAGGTTGAATCCTCGTTTCCATCTGATTGTGCCAAGATTGCTTATGTTATTTACGATATATCTGCATATCAAAGCCTGGGCTACGGTGGAATGAAACAGTTGGTCTGCTGTTTGTAACTCCTCCCTTATTCACACAGACTTGGGTTCAGTTTGTGTCTCCAGTCACTTGTCACTCTATGGTGACTTTAACATTCATTTGAATAAGGCCTTAGACCCTCTAAGCAAAACCTTTATTGCTCTCACAGATACACTGGGATTCATTCAGTCCGTCTGTGAGCACATTCATGATAGGGGTAACACTCTTGACTTAATTCTCTCCTGTGGAATAGATGTGAAGGGTGCTGAATGTCTCATGTGTGTCATAAGTTTTTTTTCAGATCATTTTCTAATTACACTTGAAGCAAGTTTGACCTGTCCTTGTAACTATGACAGCAGTGATCTTACTACTCGCCAAATTGGTCCTGCAACTTTAACAACACTTAATAATTGTTAGATGTCCTGGCTCCATTCCTAACCAGCGCTTGAGTCCCCTTTCACTTCAGCTGTATCTATCTTTATTAAAATCAGATTTGCGCGGAAGTCTACGACGAAGTTTAATGATGAAACTCGTGCTGTGAAGTTAGCTTTGAAGAGAATGGAATGTAATAGCACTCTGCAAAACAACTTTTATTTTCCATAACATGAGAGTGTATTAAACTATAGGTGCTTACTGCTGTAAAGACAGCATATTTCTATTGCCTAATTAGTAATAATAAACACAATCCTAGATTCCTCTCTGACACTGTGGTTAAACTAACTCAGAAGCCATCAGATGCCGCTGGGGCATCTTTCATGGCAAGTGATTTCATAGATTTTTTCAGTAGTAAGACTGATGAGATTTGACTCAAAATTGCCACCGCCTTCCAAGACCCCTCTTCGGTAATCAGGCTTTCAACAGTCTCATAGTTATCCACAGCCAACTTTGAAACTATCTCTTTGGGAATGTTGACTGAACTGTTCTTAACTTCAAAACCAGCCACTTTCCAGTCAAATTGTTCAAGGATGCTGAATATCATTCCGGTTTTGTGCCTGTCAGCTTTAAAATGGCTGTGGTCAAACCATTGCTCGTCAGGTCTCAAACAGCAGAAGCAGACCCAAACGCATGACACAGAATCCAAAATCAAGTCTTTAATCAGGCAGAGTCAGTACACAGAGGTCAGCCAGCCAGGGCATCCAAAGCAGTAGGGGCAACGTAAAATACAGGTCCAAGAGATAAGTTAAGGTTCAGATAGACAGATGCATCGATACCAGCAACCTCCAACGCAGTGACACCACAGCGTGTAGTCACAGGTAGGCATGGAAACATTCACAACTTATGTTATACAACAACAAAAGGCTTCAAATCTTCTAGCTTGTGATCTGCACTAATATACACTAAAATTAAGAGAAGTGATTTGTCTCAAGTCCTACAAAGTTTTTTTCTTCATTGTCCTCCAGGCAAGAGAAAATGACCATGTGATGATCACAGAGTCCAGGTGGCTGACAAAGAGCAGCAAGACTTGAACCAGGCACAGCAATGGCAGTTGTCTGAGATAGCCCTCGCTGATGCTGTCCATGCATGGAGCTGGAAGCAACCTTGAGGAGGAAGGAGATGGCGGCAACTGCGGCCTACAACCAGGCCTTGCTGGGAATGCTAAGCTAGTTTATTCAGACTCACGACATCTACCCCTGCATGTGGACAATGATGCAAATAGTTTGCTGTGTTGAACTAATTTCTTTGCTGTATTTGCACATTTGTTAATTACACGTTTAGAACTTGAAAAATATGATTTCCTGTTTCAGTGGCTTTAGTGTTGAATAAATCATGTGTATGTGGAAAGATAGTACTAGATTTACGTATGTTCAGACAAAAGTAGGCTTGTACAGATTAAGAGAGGGTACAATAATAAGGGTAATGTAAAACGTATCATCGATTCAAGTAGTGCATCAGACCCTCTGTCACATCCCTGTCCTCTGCCAAAGGCTCTGCTGTGGCAGCTGCTCAAAGAGTGATGGGCCCGAGAAGCCTTGGCTCCCTACCTGACTCTGAGCCCTGGTGATGGTCTCACTCATACCTAGTGAATGTCCACAAGCATGTACGGCTCCACTTGCCAGCTTTTGTTGGATCACCTCGTGAAGAATTGATGAATCTGGCAACAAAAAAAAAAAGTGGGCTGAGCAGTTCTTTCATTCTTTCACAAAGGTTCCTCCTATCTTTGGCTTGACTCTTTTGTTGGGACACCTTTACAGCAGGACTCCATCTCCCCAAAAACAAGCACAGAAACCCTTTGCACTCTCATGATCATGTGGGAGGTGGCAGAAAAAGAAAAAAAACAGAATCTTTCTCTTCATCATATTCTACTGGCACCACCTGTTTCCCTTCCCCGTTCATCTTTCTACTTCTGTCCAAGTAGAACAGGAGAGGCCAACCCAGGTTCTTCCCCCTGTGCGCAAGCCAAGTCGGTGGCCCCTATACCCCCCATCCCAGGGACCTGCCCAGACCCCAGGCAAGGAGCCTGCCAACCCAGGGAGTCCAGACACCCCCAGGGAGGGCTAGTGATGGTCACATACACGCACTGAAAATAATTTATTCTTTAGCTGTAAGACGAAAAATACATAAATCTAATAAAAATGTGACACTCTTTGTGGTGTTAAACTATGATGAGAAAAATCGACACACACAAAAAATAAAATACACAACACCATGTGGAAAATGAACACATTATAGCAGTGCAGAGTTATATACATAGTATATATAAAGTGTACTAGTATATGCAACAACAACAACAACAGTAATAGTAGTACTAGTAGTAGTAGTAGTAGTAGAAAAGTAATACTCTAAATACCCAATGTGTTAAATCTACAACAAATACCAGCATAAGAACTCAATTGCTATTTGGGAATAAAAAAACAAGCAAACCTGCAATCTACAGTGCACCCCTGGCCACTGCATATCAATAAGAGAAAATCAAAGTGGAATATCAATAACACACTAACTTCAAACTTCACTTCAAACCTTTAGAATTGTAATGGCAGTTTTCCACTTTTTCCATTATGTTCACAGGAGGAGCAGCAGTGGTCTTTATGCAGAACCAAAACACAGAAGTTACAGTCAAATCTTGTGGTTTACTTGTGGTTTTATTACCATGATGCAGAAAGGATTTAACAATATACCAGTTTTTCTGGAGGATGGCAGCAAGGTAATGCCAAGCAGGATGGCATTACGTTGTCCTTCAGCACCATCGTAAGAAATCTGGGAGTTACATTTGATCAAGATATGTCTTTTAAATTTAAAAAAATCTAAAAAATGCAATAAAAATGCCTTATGCAATGTTACATAGGTAATATTGCAAAAATCAGACACATTTTGTCTCAAAAACATGCAGAGAAATTAGTCCATGCATTTGTCACTACCATGCTGGATTACTGCAATTACGTACTGCCCAACAATTATCTTAAGATTCTCCAATTGGTCCAGAATGCTGCTGTACATGTTCTAACAAGAACCAGGAAAGGAGATGTCATTTCTCCAGTATTAGCTTCTCTGCACTGGCTGCCTATAAAATCCAGAATAGAATTCAAAATCCCTCTCCTTACCTATAAAGCCCTAAATGTTTTGGCACCATCATATCTTAAGGAGCTAATAGAACCATATTACCCAACTAGAACACTGCACTCCTAGAATGCAGGCTTATTTGTGGTTCCTAGAGTCTCTAAAAGTAGAATTGGAGGCAGAACCTTAAGCTATCAGGCTCCTCTTCTGTGAAACCATCTTCCAGCATTCGTCAGAGGGCCAGACACCTTCTCTACATTTAAGAGTAGGCTTAGAACTTTATTTTTTGGATTTTATTGCACTTACCCATATTCTAAGTTTCATTCTTACGACAGAATTTAGCACCTTTTCTATGCACGGTTGAAAAACCTTTCCCATCCCTTAATGCCGTTGCCATTCAAACAAGAGAGAGGATTATACAGTAATTTTTGGTAACTCTAGCTGATCATTGAAAAGTGAGAAATTTCAGATCGAAAGTGCGTGTAAAAATAATCTCAACATCATTCAACATTTTAAAGTTTATTTATTTAACATTTGCAATATGCATGTAGCAATTTGTTGCAGTGGCTCGTTTATTTGCAGTAAAGCATTTAGGATGTTGGTAACACTATCCTTTATTTAATTTATGGATTAGGTGGTGTCTTGGTGATTTTGCAGCACTGCCTCGTCAGCAGCCTCGCCCCACCCCAGGACGCACCGAATGGGTTTTGGATGCTCCCCTTCCTCCAACTGCCCGGGCTCCTCCACCACCTCCGGCTCCTGAGCACAGGCGGGACTGGCTTGGGTTTCTGAGTAATTCAAGAAACATCACATTATTGTCACATTTATTTTGATTCAAATTCACAAATTAAACTTTCTAAATAAATGCTTATGAGACACCTCAGTCAAGCTTTTTATTTTACCTACACTGTGACTGGTCAATAGTACAGCTGGTTCTGTTTGGGGAGTGTCTCTATCTCCATCAGGGATAATGCTACACAGTGCTGTGTCCCCGATGATGCTGGAAATACAGGTATGCATGGGTAAAAGCTGGGTTGATGCTTGTCCTCTTCTAGGTACAGATATTTCATGCCTGTGGCCTGCGACACATTTTTTGGCACTGAGTATGAAACCATGTCTTTTTTTTTCTGAGAGTGATCTTTCCTTGGACCCAACAGAATTAACAGCAGTGGTTACTTTATCCTGGGCAGCATTTTGTCTTTTGTTGGTCACATCTGCATTTAGTGTTCCACACAGGATTTTTTGGTTTGTTTCAACTTCATCTACAAGTACCTCAATCTCAGCGTCTGAGAAGTTCCTCCTCTTCTCCCTCTTTGCCATGATTTCAGTGAGGGGAGGAAAAAATTCCTTCATGCATTATTAAAGGGATTGTTGCTAGTATATATGGTCAATTGGAGGCGTTTCTGATTGCAGATGACCCTAACCATGCACGAGAATGGTAGTTAAGATCAGTTGGGATTTATCCATCTGCATTTGATGTATAAGTCTTCTTTCACAAACAGTCCAGGAGGCAGCATGGTTTGGTTTTCAGCAGAGGAAGGTGATTTGGTGTGAGTGGTTTCAGGTCCTTTCGGTCATCAGAAATTTTAGTTATGGGTTGATCATTTAACAGTGCTTCAAATTCACAAAGTAGGATTTGTAATCCTTCATCATCCAAAACTTGTTGATGAAGAACAGAACGTAACACATTTCAAACCATTGGGATTAATTGTTCCCAAACACCACCATGATGGGATCCTGCTTGGGGGTTGAAATACAATTTTATCCCTTGCTGAAGCATAGCATTTTGGACTTTGTCTTGATTCAGGTCCCTAAGTGCTTCTCTCAGTTCTCTTTCCGCTCCAATGAAATTTGATCTTAAAGATGAAACTTGACCTCGGCAAAAGATAAATCATCTTACTGCATGGATGCCGGAGTCTGTGTCAAGTGTATATGCAACTTCAAGATGTACTGCCCTGCTTGCCATGCAGGTAAAGATTACACCATAGTTTTTCACGAAACTTCGTCCTCTTTTGATCTCAATAGGACCGAAGTAGTCTACTCCCACATCTGTGAATAGAGATTTATCTGGTTGAATCCCCTCCAGTGGCAAGTCTGCCATTTTCTGTTCACCCACTTTTCCTCTCTGTTGTCTGCACACAACAGTCTGATATGATCTTTCCGGCAGCAGAGTTCACTTTGATGATTCAATACCTTTTACGGAGGCGAGAATGCATGTGGTTTCTTCCTACATGACCAAGTTGTTAGTGCCTGTGTCATAGCAACAGCATGGATATGTAAAGATCTTTTGAGAGAATAATCGGATGCTTGACTTCTTCGGGTATCACTAGTCTGGCTGTGACTGCTTGGGCGAGATCTTCAGGACACAGACATTGTCCATGGAGTGTTGCTGGGAAGACTTGCATTTCCTTTTCCACCTTCTCTTTGTGCTTGCCTGGATCTTTTTGAAGGTTACTCACAGCAGTCTGAATCTACTTTCTCTTTTCAATTAGTTGCTTGTGTGTCATTCTTACTTTAAGCAGCCAGGCTACAGCAGTCTCTAGATATCTCCATGATGCGGAGTAGCTGATCAAAGAGTCTGTGGGGCTCAGTAGATTTCAGACAATAATGTTTATAGTTATGTCATTTTGATTACTAGATCAGTAACTGATATTGTTGGTTCCCACTGAGGTTTTGGCCACTCCTGGTTTGAGTTACAGAGAAACTCTGATCCCTTGATCAATCCCTTGCTGCTAGTCCTCTAAAAGCTTCATCTGCTGGATTTTCCTTTGTGCTGACATACGTACCTCCATTGTTTTACATCAGTTGCATCCCTTACAAAGGAGATCCTGTTTGCTACAAATGTTTGAAAGCATTTGGTTTTGTTGTTGACGTACTTAAGCACTGTAGTGCTATCAGTCCATAAGAGTGATTGGTCCAGTGGAAGCTGTAACTCCTTTTGCAGCATTGTGACAGCTAAGACTGCAGCTGCAAGTTCATGTTTGGGGATTGCCATCTGTTTTAATGGTGCCACTCTTGACTTTCCGATTATGAGTGCAATATGCACCTCTTTGTGGCTGTTTTCCAGTCTTAGATATGAAGCAGCACCATAGCCATTTTCACTAGCATCCAAAAAGTGATGTAGTTGTACATGTTTGATTTGGCCAGCTTGTGGAGCTTGTGGTTTTCATACACTGGTTCACTTGAAATTCAGCCATCTTGTTGAAATCTGCAAGCCATCCTGTCCACTACCGAGAGACGATGTGAGGTTTGTTTTCATCCCATCCACTCTTTTCCTTGCAGAGCTCCTGCAGTATCAGTTCGGCTGGCAGAGTAAATGCAAGAAATCCAAGGAGGGGCCGTATATAGAACTCACAACAGATAAAATGCCACATTGCGTGTCAGGTCGTTCCTGTGCTGCAATTTTGAACTTGAATATGTTGTGCCCTCGTCCACACAAAATGGAGGACGAGACCAGATGGCTTCCTTTGCTCTCCAGACAAAGGAAAGCAAAGAACTCACTCTCCCAGCATTCCTCAAACTTTCACAGTTGGGTGTGAAAACCCCCAACTCTGAGGTCACCAGGCCATATATAAAGGACAAACACCTTCTCCCCCACTCTTGGGTCATTCTCTCTTGCTCTGCTCTCTTATCAGCTCTGCAGCTCTCCAGCAGAGACTCAGCTGCTGCTGCTGCTGCTGCTTCTCCCTTTCATGAGGCCTGCACAAAGCAGAGTCCTCCACTGGACCAAGCCTTGGTAGCGACGTGAGTGCCTACTAGCACCACTGGCACAACACAAGTCTGCCAGCTGATTTTAACCAGGCAAAGAGCCACCGAGTTAGCCTGGACTAACTCCACCAGAGGAAACAAGACTCCAGCTCCGGCCAGGACTTCACCGCCTTTCCAGACAGACAACCACACACACACACACACACACACACACACACACGCACAATAAACCCCTTCCAGTTAAAACAAGTCTTCCATGTCTTA
>CAAKHG010007491.1:12576-26598 GCA_901007715.1 Dactylopterus volitans
TGCCCCTCTCTCCACTCTCTTTTAGTGACTTAACCATACGGCCACAGATCAGCTGACACAACTATAAAGTTGATCCGAGACCTGTGACCTGGTGAGTTCTGGTGCCAAGTGTCCTTATGTTCCAACATGGTGTTAGTTATGGAGAGACCAAGGCTAGCACAGAAGTCCAATCACTGAACACCTCTCGTGTTCAGATTGGGGCGGCCGTCCCTCCCAGTCAAACCCTTTCAGGTCTCACTGTCATTTCCCACATGAGCGTTTAAGTCCCTGACGATGGACGATGGAGTCCCTGGTAGGGACACCTTCCAGTCTTCATTCCAGGTACTCCAAAAAGGGTGTGTAATCTGAACTGTTTTTCCGTACACAAGCAGATACAACAGTCAGTACCCATACCCCGACCCGAAGGCTCAAGGAAGCTGCCCTTTTGTCCACTGGGGTGAACTCCAGAACCCAGGGTGTGTGTTGAAATAAGCCTTTCTATATCTAGTAAGAAATGCTCAGCCTCCTGCACGAGCTTAGGCTCCTTCCCCACCAGTGAGCTTATGCCCCAATAACCAGTTTCTGTAACCCGCCAAGGCCCTTGCCAGGGCCTGCTGTCCAATCAGCAAAACACCTGACCCATATGGTTCCTCCTGCTGAGGGTGGGCCTGCTGGAAGATGGACCCCTGTCTCTGCCTCGGCTGGGCCCAGCTGGACACCATGGGCGGAGGCTCGACCCCCAGTCACTTGCTGACAGGCCACTTCCCCAGGCCTGGCCCCAAGACGGGGCCCTGGTAACCCTTCGGGCAGGGTAGACTGATGGGACCTTACGGACCATCCTTTGTCTGACCCTTCATCCATGACCAGTTTGCCATGGGAGACCCTACCAAAGACTGCTGCCCTTACAACATAGCTCCTGGGGTCATTGGGACACTCACGCCCCTCCACGACAAAAACAAGGCGATGGTCCACAGAGGGATACATTATAATGTGTTTTACAAAACTGCTCCCCTCTCTGCAGTGAGGAGGTGCGTTTGCTGAGGGACGAGTTGACCGAGGAGTATGATGCAGACAAACAGGCAGCAATGACTCAGCTCTCCCAGCAGAAAGAACTGGAAATGATGGCTGCAAGGGAGGGCTGGCAGAGGAAGGTGGAGGACTTGCTCGAACAGGTAAGAAACAGACAGATAATACTGGATTGGGGCAGATGCAAAGTCAAAACAAAGTTTCCAACATTTAAAGTTTTGTGTCTCCGAAATAGATCAGACATAACAGCAACGATTAACGTTTCTGCCTATGAATTACTGTTAAAAGTGTAACAAGGTTGCTGAACTATATCACTGATAACTTAAAAACTACATTTAATCAGCTTAATGTTTCTCACTGAAGACATAATGGGCTTATTTCATTCAGTGGATCTCGTCAACAACAACACTGAGCAGCTCTGCCACAGGCCATTTAAGCCTTTCATTTCTTGGAACTCTCTGAAACTTAAGATGAATATTGAATTGTTTTCAGGGTGCAGTTACAAAATACATCAGGAACCAGCTCAAGGCCACTTTCTGGCATCCTGGTCATAAGAAATGGCAGCAATTTTCAATAAATGTTGCTGATGTTTTTTTTATGACCAAACCTCACTAATACTGTGGGATTAGTGGCATATCCTGGTTCCAGGCCACTGAACTGCTGCTCACATGCCAGATTTACAATGTTCCAGTGCAGAGTCACCGAGCAGAGATTAAGAATCAGGATTTTTGGAGTTAAGACGAGATTGACACTGTTGTTGTACAAAGACTAGCAAGAATGACAAGCAACTCTTAAATTCACATTTTGACTTCATAAATTTGCAGTTTTAACATATCAGCAAAACAAGTTCCATTCAAAACAGACAGTCAGATTAGAATAGAGAATATTTTTAGTGACCAGTGGTGGTAATACTTACCTCAGAATTTCACACTCATTCTTAGGAAAAAAGCTTTGAAAAATAAATTCGACATCTAAACACAACATTCAATCCAACACTAACAAACAATAATGTAGCTGAAAGAAGCGATTCAAAACAGATGAAGACTCCCTCAAGCTTGACCTCTGACCTCCACTTAACCCACTTTGGGATCCACTTTGATTGACAGATACACTCGATGGTAAAGCTGAGAGTCGGCCCGGAGCGAAAAATGGTGTCTCTAAGGAGAGAGAGGCAACTCCATCTCACACACACGCTCACGGGCTTGGCGGAATCTCACTGTGTCTCTGTGAATGTGATTAACAGTAATGCCATAAACAACTGACACAATTCAAATAATTCCCACATCAACAGTAAATCATCGTTGAAAGACCAAAGGGTTCATGTGCTATTTCTGTGTGATTTCACTGCTCACCGACAGCAGCACAAAGAGGAGAAACAAAACAAAAGCGCAGCTTCCTGTTTTTAATTAGTTTTTTCCCAATGCTATGTCTCCCAGCCACGTGATCCAATATATGTGTGCTGCATTTATAGGCACATGCATAACCAATTTATGCATGCAAACACACAAACATGCAGTAAGGGAAGAGCGTGTGGATTTGAAATTTAGCTTGTTTTTTCCTTCTGTCAAGAACTGTTCTCTTCATAGCTGCAATTATTGGAGACTTTTCCTAAAGGGGATGGAAATTAGCAGCGGACCTGCTAAAGAGGCTCAGGTTTGAGTTAGAGCTTTGTAGCATGAGAGGGAACCATTTGGGTGAAAGCTCAGACGCTTGTTTCCTCGCAGCGATGCAGCCGAGCATACTGCCTCTGGGTAATTCCGAGCTGAGTCACAACTGAAACCTCAGAGAGCCTCGGCCTGATTTTGTCAAGACGCCAGTGACCTCAGATGAATATTTTCTGACAAGGTGGAAGCTGCAATTACCAACGCCAGCTTGGCAACACACCCTCCTCGAGCCTGTGACAAAAGCAGCCCACATCATTCACTGCTATCGTGGCGAAGACCTTAATGTGCCGCACACAGAATCACACCAGAGGAACATTGCGAAATATTTCAGTTTAGAAACATGAAATGTAATTTACCGAAGTTCAGTGCGTCCGGTGGAAAAGCCCTGGTGTGCACCGCTTCTCTGCCCTCAGCCCAATGCATGCTGGGAATGGCAATAGCCCAGAATAAACAGGTCAAGAAAACCTTGAAACATGTGCAATATGTGCATAAAACATAATGAATTGTAAATATGAGTCACGTACAAAATGGTACATTTTAAACTGTGGAGGCAAAAAATAAACATCAAACAATGTCACAGACCAAATACCTAAGGAGCTTCCAGTGTGTTTGTGTGTGAGCACGTGTGTGTGTGTGTGTCATGTTTCATCAAAGAGCCTTGGTGAATTGCGCTTTTTCATCTTTTTTTTAATTATTATCTCACTTGCATGAAAACACAGCGGTCTGTGATTTGTGTGGTTTAATACTGCACAGCTCACTGAAAGCAGGCAGGCATGGATATATTTATGCGTTCCTCCTGCACATATGTACCAATGTTTGCAGCGCTGCATGAGTGTGGCTGAGCAAGGCCACCTCGTCATTAGACAAAAAAAAAAAAAAAGACATTGCTGTAAACTAGGACACTCTTTCTGTTTGCTAAGGAATTAAGAAAATCCAGCGATTGTGCTGAGAGTCATGTGACTTTATCCCATTGATTTCTCTATTCAGTTTAAGTCTTTTAACAATAACCATCATTTGTGATTTACCATCGTTGTAGGTTTCCTGCCTGTGTTAACCACAGTAATGCCTGACATAGGTGGCATACCAGATGAGAGTTAAAACATATGATTAACTGATGTTGATTGATTCAGTCAGTCAGTCAATAAACAACACTTTTAATGACCTATTCAACCCTTAATGATTTAGATGCAAATGCAAGAAATTCTCTTTTTACAGCTATTTTTTTTTGTTTTCTATTGTATTCTGGTTTTCATTTTATTTTTCATTGGACAAAACTGGGAAGGGAAGTTACCTTGGGAGTTTAGGAACTGCAGTCTGATTTTCAGTTTCTTTTTCATTTATTACTTAATAGTAGTCATTTTTTTGGTAACTCTGCATCATACATGTCCCCTAGATGACAGAATTTTGTTATGTATATAATCCATAAATAACTCATGAGTTTGATTTTAGTGTGATCTCTGGTTCCATTTCTGTTTTATGCCGAAGAAATGAACAAACCCAAATCTTGAAATTAAAATTCCCAGCAGACACAGGTCATTAAACATTGCGAGCCATCTATTAGGGAATTATGGGCGAGCAGCATCTCCTTTTCTCCCGCAGAGGAAATTCCCTGTTTTCCAAGCAGAAGGTGAAATAAAGGAAATAACTGAAGAGCTTCTCATTAGGATTTGAAGAAGCTCGGCGGCACTTTTCATTGGTTGCCTCTTTAAAGACACACTAAACCTCAGTACAAGTGTGCAATGTAAATGGACGTATATGCATGCATATCTGTGGTACGCTCAAACATACAAACACGTTCATAAATTGCTCTTTTGGCATAGATGCTCTGCAGGTTTAGGCCACTGTGGAGACAAACAGACACAGGTGTTGTTGCAGCAATCTGGACTGAAATGACCTACTTGCTGCTTGACTGGAGGCTCAGAGATGCAGAGACTTGGACTCTCTGCACATTTTAGCTGCAAGCCTCGTACCACGATAGAAACCAATAGCTGTAACAGTACTAACAAAAAGGCTCCTAATGTTTAATAGAAGGAAAACAAAAAACTGCGAGCAAGTGAAAGCCTTGCTGTTTTGCCTGAGTGAATGATGTGCTGATGAATTTTATGATATGAGCTCTCACTATCACTAACTACTCAATCACTACTTAAACCCCTTTTATTATTATTATTATTTTCTATCAGCAGTTTTGTTTTTGTAGGTTAAGCAAGCAGGTCAGAATGGAACTGGAGTCATTCTGGACTTTTTAACCTCATGTCATCCCTGTAAAACTGGCTCACACCACCAATTCCAGGCTATTGAAACTGAACTGAAAGCTGTTCTTTTGAAAGGCAGCATCTATTTGTCTATCTCTGTCTGTCTGTCTGTCTGTCTGTCTGTCTGTCTGTCTGTCATGCCACAAAAATGAACATTTAAACCTGGTTTCGGAGATGTTTAAATAGTTCTCAAATTGAGGGTCAAAGCCCGTAGGTACGCTACTGACTTTTGTTATTATTATTAATAAAAGAAGATCCAGATTTTTTTTAAAGATTCGTGACGAAATGGCAAACTTTTTCTTTGTCATTTTCACCAAGAGCACATTTTCATTCACATATATATCTGGCATATTTGTTGGGCATCCTGCTTTGGATTTCACATTTTTCCTTTTTTGTCCATGACTGCACAATCATCTGTTTTTATTCATTAATTCCACACTTTAAACCAAGAAGGAGAAAAGAAAATATGACCACAAGGTGCTCAGCAGTTGAGAAGCAAAACACGATGGTGTCATATGGAGCTAGCATGGGTGTCTGTTGACTAATAGCCTGTAAACACTATAGCTGACATCAACTGCTGTGTCAACAGCTTAAGTCTCAGCTTACTCTGCTTCACTGCAACTTGTGTGACCCCCACTTCTACATGTCAAGTTCCATCGGCAAAAAAGTGAGAGACAACTGCTGGGTGGAGAGAACTCAGAGTAGGTGGGGGTAGTCCACCACTGCACTCACTTATATTTTCCCTTTAGACAAATTGAGCTTTAGGAACAAAGTGGTATAATGAGACAAGGCGGACCAGTGCTAGCTATCCGAAAACACTAATTGATAAAGGGTTAGTTGTGGTAATTTCTAGCTGGATATAAAAGTCATATTCAAGTGACATGACTGTTTGTTGGTATGTACTATGAAATGATTTATTTTTGAGGTGAGATTCAAATCCAGGCTAATATTTTGAGGCTTAGAGAACATGCTGACACAAGATATCCAGAATACTTCCACCTCATATGTATTTTATTCCCATTTTTTCCTATTAATGTAAGCATAGTTAATCATTTCAAGCTAGTGGACCCAGGAAGGCTTTACTGTGCAGGTCATCTGTCTGTTTTATTAAATCCACATCCAATGCAGAGCCCAGCAAACCTGATCCCAGCCTCTCCCTCTCATTTTAAATCTATCTTACCTTACAGTTGCCAATGTAGAACCACTACAGAACTAAATCCTGCTCGGGATTTAACTGCCTATGCAGCAGCAGAGCCTTTTCCCTGTGAGACTTCTGCCATTTACAACCTCTTAGATCTCCAATATTTCCAATATCTCCTCAAAACAAAGCCGTTTTGTGCTCAGCGCAGTGATGAGTCTTATGAATGGCTTGCTTTATGCTGTCACTCTGTCAGCTCACTGAGATAAGCAGCACAATGTCTTGCCTCCATGTGTTGATACCGGCGCCAGTGACAAGACTATCTCTCTCAATTTAAAACAATGCGTCATTCCACATGTGAAACCTGCTTATACGCTCATTTCCTGGAGATGCATATTTGTTCAATGAATGAGGCCATCAGCTGAATAGAGTAAATTTCATGTGATATTGCCACGCAGAAATAAAAGGTGGAAATGCAGCTGTGTGTATGGCCTGCGTCTGTCCGGCCACATTCATTTTTAATTACCTATAGGCACGTTTCTTTACATTTTTAAACACCACTTGTGAGTGCCTGTCTCTTTCTGCTGCTTTTTGTGCAGATCTCCTTACTGAAACAGTCTCTGGAGCTGCAGCTGTCTCAGTCGCAGTCGGCTCTCCAGCAGCTGCAGTCTCAGTTCAACCAGGAGAGGGAGTTGCTCAGCCAGCAGCTGAAAGGTAAGCCGGCGATGTCGCGCTGCGATACAGGAGGCTGCAGCTAACGGTTTTTAAGACGTTCATCATCCGTGAGAAATTCTCGCTGTAGCAAAAGCTGCTGACTCTGCTCTTTCGCTAATATTAGCTTTAGCTGCTTTGGCTCTATTAGCGTCTTCAGATTCTGTGTTTTTGTTGTTCCAAACATGTTTTGGGGTTCTGGCTGAATTGTGCAACTATGGCCCGCAGTTTTGTTTTTGTTTTTGTTTGTTTTTTTTTTAAAACAGCTGCTTTTGAGAAAAAAAACAAGAAAGTTTGTCATTAAAATTAATGACACTTTGAACATGCTTTACATGTGCACGTGTGCGTGCGTGTGTGTGTGTTTCCAGAGATGCAGAGAGAACATCAGAGGAGAGAACATCGGTTACAAGAGGCTCACTGCTGTGCCCTGAGCACCATGGAGGAGGCCAGACAACACCAGATCAGGGTACAATACACAAACACACATACGCACGCACGCACGCACACACACACACAAAGACAGATAGTCGTGACCACTACGATGTATGCACTGATATGTAATTTTAGCTTTACTGTCACCACTAACTCATTGAATGCAACACCATTGTAGCTTCACAATTAAAGCATTGAACTGGGAAAACACAAGCTAGCATTTATTTTGAAGTAATGACAGAAAATGTTTGGTGTTTCTGAACCAGCTCAACGCTCAGTGTGATGGTCCATCGAGAATGTGTCCAGAAGAAGTCAGCAGTAATTGCAGTATATCGCAGTAAATAATGGAACAATAATGAGCAGCCACATTGAGCTTTTAGATGTAGATTTGCATGTGATCGACTGAAAATTCAGCTTCCCAGCAAGGTTCCCAGTAACTCCCTTTCCAGTGACGTGATGTTAGCACATTCATGCCCAGTGCCCCAATTGTGGCTAATTACAGAATAATGGGGGGAAAAACTAAAAAAAATATTGCCTTTTTCATTAAAATGTAGTTTGTAGTTACCACCAGTGACTCGAGGTGGCACCAGATCAGCCTGGACTGAAGTCTTAAGGGCTGTACCTTTTTTAAAATGCTCATTTTCAGATTTTCAACAGCAGCCATATAAACAGACATTACTGGTAAATACGCAACTTTGGTGATCTAAGTTGATGACTGACCTGCAAGCACCTCCAGTCTCGCAAACTCCATATTGAATCACCTCATTCACAACCTTGTTACATGCCGCTGGCTCCCATAGATACCGCCACATATCATGAAGCATCCTCTCACTGGCCTTCTGACAATGTCTGTTGTGCCACGAATCAGTAAATCAACAGCTACACACAGAAATATACTAATAGGTGCAATCGCTTGCGGGGGGCAAGGAGCTTGTAGTAATTATAATAACGAGTCAAGCTCAGGTGGTGGAAATGTTGAATAGGTCATCCCTGAAGATATACGGGGCTTTTCCACTACATGGTACCAGCTCTACTCTGCTCTACTCACTTTTGGTACTGGCTTCTTTTCTGGGGGCTATTTTCCATGAGAAAATAGTACCATGTCAGTATAACTGGTCGTTATAGTGCCACCGTGCAAAACTGCTGCGATGTCATTGTCAATGTAGGGCTGCGGCTAGCGATTATTTTCAGATTCGAGTATTCTGTCAATTTTTTCATCGATTAATCGAGTATTCGAATAATTCCCACTTTTGTTTTTTTTTTTTTTAATTTTAACTAGATCAATGGTGTGTTATGAAACATGAAAGGTCTCTTAAAATAAGCACGCAATTGGATGTTGAAAACTCTCAAAAGAGGTTTTCATTCAAACTCAACACTTTTATTAGCAGGGCTGAAAGCAAGAAGTGTGTGAGTGTTCGCACAGGCGGATGTGGAGGGGCGGAGCCTGATAAGTAGCTGATAATGAAATCTTGGTAAATTTGCTTTCTTGCTACTTAAGCCTGACACTGGCTAAAAAATAATTACAAAACTGAAGGCTACATTCTGACAGGCGCTAGCATCCATCAGTTAGCAATACCATACTTATAATGATAGTGTACCTTGTAGAGGCTCTGAGTCCGCTTGAAGAAGCGCTGCTGATGTGAGGATGCTTCCGTTTCAGGTGTTGCAACATTGACGAGGTGCTGTTCTGGTGGGCCGAGTCCGTTTGACAGTGTTCACACGGCGCTGCATCGTCTGCCTTACGCAGCGTAAAAATGCTCCCACACTTTAGACATGTCGTGCCTCTGACGCACGGCGCTAATTTGGTTTTTGGCCATTTCCACGGACTTAAGTGTAAGGCTGTGTTCAAAATCACCCACTAACTCACTCATTCCCTATCCACTACATCATGAATATGATGTAGTGCACTACATAGTCGACAACACGACAGCGTTGCATTGTGGGATGCGGGAGCACAAAGTAGTGTACATAGCTTGTTCACTCAATTTTGCGGTGCATTGTGGGTATTTTGTAATCAGCCGCGGAGAATTCAAACAACCTGCAAAATGGCGTATACACTATGTAGTGCACTACATCCGTGATAGGCGGCGATTTCGAGCACAGCCTAAGTCGCGCTGCCGTATGTCTGAAAGTGTGCTTCAGTTGAGACAGTCCATGTGAAACAATGATACCGGAGCTGCGGGAGTGATACCATGGCAACGAGATGGACTTTGATGACATAATGACATGAATTCAATGATTTTTTTGCACTCGAATTATTCGAATTACTCGAGGAATCATTTCACCTCTACTCCAGTGCCACATATAAATGCACAACAATAAGAGAGAAACAATAAGAACAATGAAAAGAGAAAAACGAGCAAGAAGTTTGATTGTTTAAAAATGGTAGGCACAGTTTGGGGCTGTGCAGGGTATCCCGTGTGTGCCGCGCACTGGTAATGCAATGACGCTGTTACAATTCGCTCTGACCAATCAGTGTTCTGCAGTGTTTTCACGCAACCTTTTAGCACCTCACAGTACCTGGTTGGCCTATTTTGGTACCCCAGGAGAGCAGCTACTAAAAATGGTGAGTAGAGAAGAGTAGAGCCCGTACATGTAGTGGAAAACCGCCATTAGAGGCTTTCGAAGGATGTGGCTACCAGACTGACTTTTCATTCACAACTTGATGTTAAATTTGGCTCCATGAAAATCAGAGTCAAGGCAGAAAATGAACGATGGACCTCTATTTAGAAAAAAAAAACAAGCAAAGACCAAGCCAAATAGTTTTGGTTGAATTAAGTCAAATAAAACACGTAAAACAGCAACCATTATTATAAAGACTAAAAGTTTAAAGTTGCTCACGGACATTGCCACACTATAAGTAGAGTAACAGGAACATGCTTCTTGTGTAAATCTTTTTTTCCTCGCTATGGAAGCAGACCATCAAGTCCTTAAAGTGGTGTGTGGGTGGATGATGAGATCCTCAGTCAGAGAAGATTTTCTCTGACACTTAGCTGGATTTGTTGTCCTGGAATTCTGTCCTTCAGCGCGACATTATCTCGAAGCAATTTCCTCCCAAGAGAAAATTATACAGTCAAGTAGATCAAAAGTCAGTTTTTCAATGTTCTGAAAATCAATTTGTTGTGTAGAACATAGACGGTTCTTTAGTATCTTAGTGTAGAGGAGAACGGTATTGGCTTTGAGTCTCTGAAGGTGACTACGGACATATGTATAAGCTACAGACAGCAAAGACTAAGTGAGGAGAAATAGTTTCAGGTGTTATGATACTGTTTACCTAAATGATGATTATTCCTGTAGCCGAGTTAATTGCAGGTTAAAGACTCATAAAGCAATCAAATCAGCCGAGGCTTTTTCAGCAGGGTGAAACATTTCATTAAGTTCATCTTCTTGAATTTCCCCCATTTTCCTGTGAAATGATGTTGAAAATGAGCCACGATGGTAATGGCTGATTGTTGAGTTTGAGGCTCTCATATAATTACATCGCAGGCAGAAACATGTTATGCCAAAGAAGCCATTAATACGATTTTTACTGCTCCACTGGACAACTATGGTGGCAGCACCATGTCTGTGTGTCTGGTTGAGGTTGTAAATTTGAAGTTGTGGACCGTTGTGAATGTGAGCTGTTCTTTGGATCGAGGATTCACGTTTTATACACAAGATAAGGAATGTTCGAACTGATTAACCAATGCCATCTCTTTGCTGCTGTTGGATTTCTTTCTTAGACAAAATATGTTTGCCTATATTGTTGATTTTACGATATTGCTGTATTTATTCTTGTTTACCGGCTCTCAAATATTTCATCCACACACTGACCCGGTGGGGGTGGTGGCTCTCAAAACACGTCTATGCGGAAAGTCTTATTTTTAAAGGAGCAATGTATAACCCAGCATCCTTGTCCCTCCATATCTGTCCTTTTATCTCCCTCGTCTGCTCTCTTCAACTGTCCATCCAACCATCTCCAGGCCCTGGAGGAGCGTCTGAAGCAGGAGCAGAGAGAGGAGGTTCATGCTTTGAAGGAGGCCCACAGAAGGACCTTAGATATCCTGAGACAGCAGTCGGATCAGGAGCTGCAGACGCTGAGATTTGAGCTGGAGGACGAGGGGAAAGCGAAGCTGGGTAAGTTACCTTCAGCTTGTGCCTGAGACGTTTCAACGTGACTCCAGTGACCACAAATCATAGAAGCTCCTTTTTTGTGGGACACAGTTTAAGATAAATCTTAGTGGTGGCACTAATTAATCAGAGGCTTTGCAAATACTTAATCGCGATTAATTGATCAAATAGCAAATGTTTGACAAAATAAGTTGTTTTTAATTTCAGATGTATTTGGGTTGACGATTGAATCAATGGACAGACATAAACAGCACATGAACTTAAACAACAAAATTCAATCAAAAATGTTTATTTTCTATCAGTCTACTGCGTTTACAAATATACTTTTTAGCTAAGGTCTCCTTGCCGCTGCACTAGGTTCTGTATTGAGGTGATAGCGCAGGTTTGAAGAGCCTCAGCGCATCAGTGTTATTGATGTGCCAGAAATTAGGGAGCTGAGAAAGGTTCACCATAGAAAAGTGTGGTTTAATGCATTATTTTTTCAACGTGTTATTTTTTTGTATTTATTAATCAAAAATGAATGCATTAAGGTCCCAACCCCAATAAATGGATATTGTGTTTAATTACTCTTAGTGATAAAGCACGGTTGTTTCTTTGTTATTTCGATTCTACTTACTATTATTTAATGCTCCATCACTGAACTCAGCTGTCTCTGTCTGGCAGCCTCCCTTCGTGCAGAGCTGAACCACCTCCATGCTACGTCCATAGAGCATCTGAAGCAGATCCATCTCAAAGAAAACTCTGCCGCCAAGCGAGAGCTGGAGAAGGCGATGGAGCACAGCCACCAGCAGGTGAGGCTTTTCTTCTGTTTGTCCTCCATTTGCTTCTTTGTATGTGTGATCTGGTTTACTCGAGCTTTCGGCTCTTTGGTGACTTTGAAAGCCTCTGGCATCTTATCATTTATCGTGTGAATGCTAAAGGCATTCACACTATTGTTATCTGTTCTTTATTGTGTGAAGCATTCACACACTTGTTATGCTGTTCTTTATTCCACCTTATTCTTCCGTACGTTTTTCACGGCTGCATAACTCCTGCACCATTTGTGCAACACAAACCACTGAAGTAACAAAATGTTCGGCTTATTGAGGTAATGTTGCATTTTTTCAACATTTGTTCTACATTTTTTTAATACTTTTTGAAATATTGAGCTTTTTTTCATAAAAAAATTAACATTGAAGTGGACGACGACACACTCCAAATCCTTTAAAACGCACTCCGGCTTTGAAGGTTAACTCCTTAGCCATACTTTAGTCATTTAAACTTTAAAATGTCAGCAAGACTATGAGTGATTAAATTTCCATTTTTTTCTTGGATATGTCTTTGAATTTTTTAATTATTACAAGTTTCGGAGTTTATAATGGGTGTGTATTGCTTTAACTAAAGTGGTGACATTGCAGTATCGAGTGCAGACGGCGTTTCAGATTCTCTTGGAATTTTTTGTTAACTCGTGCACCATTTTTAGTAAAAGTGTAGGAAAATTTGTGCCTATTCAGAAAATATGACCCTCCAAGCATCGAGAGGAGCCCCCTCTGATTCACTTCAATGTTAAATCACAGAAAAAAAAAATAGATCAGGGCGATCGTCTGAGTCTCTTCTTTCTGAGTGTATAAAGTTTTTTACGCCACAACTGCCACGGTCTTCATCAGGGAGGTCGGAGTTCGGGGATGTCCTCAGCAGATTTCAGGGGGAAACTGCGTTTGCCTCTAAGCCACAGTGATGGAAACACAAGTTTCGGGGCCCAGAAAGGGACAAACACACACACACACGCGCGCGTCTATTTTTTCGACAATGTTTTGAAACTTTCTTTCACCGATTAGCATTCACACACATTTTCCGCAGGAAATGGAAATTCTGGTTCCAATGCATCTTTCTTTGTTTATGTGTATATCATCCAGGAACAAGAGCTCCTGGTTCGTATTTCGGACCTGCAGGCAGAGGTGTGTTCCCGTAGCAACCGCATCACTGATCTGGACCACGAGATCCACTCTCTGAACGAGACCATCGACACTCTGACCAGAGAGCTTGAGCTGAAGGGCAAAGAGGTACTGCGGGTCCGCAGTGAAGCTAACCATCAGATAAGGTAACACATACACATGCTAATAAAAGGTTATCCTCGAACATCCTCTCTGGTCTCCTAAACAGATTTGTTATATATTTTATGTCAACATTTGGTGTAAAGGGAGCAGAATCAATCCTGCGACTCTGTGAAGTGTAAATTATTGTCTGAACAACTGATGATTAAATGCAACAACTTCAGACTTATCCACGCATCGCCTTAGTTTCCTCTCAACTTTTTTATCATTAATGCCGCTGTTTGACACAAAATTAAAATCATTGATATCCAGTAATGGGAATAATGACATTGCAAATAAGCCGTGTTCCTTTTTCACTAATGTGTAATCAAAATAGTTACTGTTTCCATTGTTAGAATGGCGTTGCAGTAACAGATAATTAAATGTGGCGCGTTAATATAACTAAACTCATCACACTCTTTGGTGTAAGTGATGATGATTGGCTAAGGTAAGATTAAAATGTCATGGCGAGCCAACCAGAGGCAGAGTTCACACACAGATTCGCACACACACGTCACAAATGGACCGACGCGCAGCTTCTCCGCATCAGTTTTTCTCACATTCCCCAACAGCAACATTAGAATAGTGAAGAATTGTATACTAGTATAATATACTGGTATAGTGCCGCCGGCTCAGCA
>CAAKHG010007497.1:1299-28731 GCA_901007715.1 Dactylopterus volitans
CGGATTCCGGGCAGGACCTAGTGGGGTCGTGAGGGGGGGGAGGGGAGGGAGACACAACAGAAACAACAACAACAACAACAACAACAACAACAACAGCAGTAGTCAGGAGCTCGTGTACGTCATCTGTATTGTACCTCTGATAGACCAGCCTTTATTGTGTGTATATGTGTGTGTGTGTGTATAGATGTGTGTGTACTCAGATGATGTTACTTTAATCACAGACTAATCCTCCAGTCACATTGCTTTTTCCCCACAGATGAGCCCATTTACCCGCCAGTTTACCTTGAAACCCGCATTCAAATATTTTTTTGCCACTTGGGGGAAGTAGAAATTATGTTTAATACTAAGTCAGTCAAACAATGAGTTGATTTAAAACTCCAAATTTGCGTCAAGGGAAGAAACAGGTTCACGAAAAGTTCTGTGTTAGATGAGTTCACATTGTCATTGCACGTTAAATAACTGCTTATTGTACTAAGAACACATTTTTTACATAATATGAGTGCACACTGCATAGTACAAGACTGCAAAAAAAAAAAAAAAGAACTTCACTTGCTATACGCCAAGTACACAATTAGTTTTTGCATAATTGTAACATAAACAGATGTGGATGAAATCATAATGGCAGAAACAATGAAAAAGCATGTCTTACTTTCTCAGCCCCTCATTCATCTGGCTTGCCTTACTTGGCCTTTCTCTAAGGTCTCTATTGTAATACAAGCATGAAAACAGACACACTTAATTCAATTAGTATACACTTTCATCCCTTTCCATCCCCTTTCATCATCATAAAACAATCTATTTTCCAAAAATCTACAGGGACCGAGTGAGGGAAAAAAAGGGAAACCACTGGAGACACTTGCAAATGAAATACAGGAATGAATAAATGACTCTGGTAGTAATTATTTTAAGAGCACAAAGTTGTTTATCAAGTTAGGAGATGGATCTGGCCATAGAGTCTGGATTATTATATGCCTGTAAATGTCTGTAGAGTGACGAGTCATCAATGATGCAACTACGTGTTGATCAGTTCTGCTTTTGACACACTTTTGACGCTACTCGCATGGTATCAGTTCAGTTTAGAGTTTGGGCGGTGTTCGCACATGTGTATTTTTTTTTTTCTACGTGTATTGTTGACAAGTCTCCCAGTGGGAATTAACAGCTCACATGCTGTCTCCATAGAAACAGGGAAAAGGCAATGGGAGAGTGTGTATGTGTGTATGTACGTACATAATGTGCATTGTCTCTCTGAGAGGAAATTGTGTTTTATCTTATTTTATTGTAATCTATGCAACAAGCACATTATGGTGACTAACTGTAATTTGTGTATCATTATCATGATTCACCTCACACAGAGCCTCACGTCCGTCAGTCCTGCGAGGGACCTGAAGCCTGGTGCTCCTCTCTCACTTCTGCACAATGAGGAAGCCACAGATCCTGAGACTGCTGAAAGGATTCAGCGGGCACCAAAGTGCATGTACATTTTTATTACTGCGAGGAATTAAGCCTAAAGGGGACCAAATTCAACTCAGGTTGGCACTGGTGGGGAAAAACAAAAAATATTCCTTGCAACTTTCCCTTTGTGTCGCTAGCCAAACCTAAATTGAAACCGGCATCTCCTCATAGGATATGACATTTGCATTCATGCGTTTAGTCACGGAGACCTGAAGGAAACTATTTGCTCAGTATCGACATGCATTGGATTCTGTGTTTCTTCCACATGGGTGCATGTGCCCGAGTGTGTGCTCTCTGCGTCAGTGCATCGGCGCTGACAAACGCAGACGTCACCGGTGCTTAATGATCCTTGACACTGAATGTCAATTATTCAAGGTGGACTCGATAAACACCGCAGGAACTGGGCGTGCTGCGAGAGGATATTAACAGTCACGCTAATGCAAAGTCTGGCAATATTCCTGTGAGGATAAATCTCTTGATCATGACATTTGGTGTGGTGTTATTGTGCCCGTGTGTACTGGCGGTCCTGTTATTGTACGGTGGCTAAACGGCTGCCGTCAGAAGGTGCCGTTTGCCCTTCAAGCACCGGCGGCGTCTGAGGAGAAACGTGGACTCTGCCATGATCAATCCCCAATTAAGAGCAACTTGCTGTCCGTCCCAGCGGTGTCCTGTCAATGATGTGAATAAATCAGTCACTCAGTCAATCAATTCACAGCCTCTGGATTGCTTCCTACAAGTCTCCCAGAGCCTTAATCAATAGGGCCTTACGTCAGACCGAGCAGCCGCCACCCGCCTCCCTCCGGCGCTTACTGGAAAAACTAAAAAAAACAAAAAACAAAAACAAAAAAAAAACATGTCATTGCTGACCTGGGCGGCTGTTAACCTTTGGTTTACTGTTACAACTTTCAGTGCCTGAAAAATATCCTCCATACTGTTAAGATTCCTGTAAAATGTTGACTTAAATTGTGATAATATAATGCAGCTATGCTCAAATGCAACAGATGGATCAATTCCTAGTTTCATTTTTATTCCCCCCCCCCCGACTGCAGTCGGTGTCAGTGCTTTAACTCTGATATAAAAGTTGTGTTAACTTGGCTTCTCTTTATCTGCCAGTGAGGCCTGACTTTGGCCCCATATCTCCGATCCCACCTATGGAGCCACCCTGGCACCCTGATAAACAGGAAGTACCAAAGACATGATCCCCACCAGCATCCCACGGGCTAAAACTGCTGAATGTATTCAATGGAGCATCCAATAAAAAGCCAAAACCTCTGGTTACCTTATTCCTTGGCAGCTGATTATGTTCCATGCAGTTTGTTTTCCTAAAAATACTCAGCAAACATGGGGCTAAAGAGAGAATTAGCTGCTGTAAGAAAACACTAGAAAGCTCTAATTTCTAATCTAATGGATTATTTGTAGAGGTACAGCTAATGTCAAATGCCTCTCTCTTACTTTGGTCAAACATTTTATATGCTCCTGTCCCTCAGTCACACACTTGTCAACTGTTTAAATATGCTACTGTATGTTTTGGAAATATGCTACTGTCTGTTTTGTTCTGGGTGTTTCAAAGAGTTTTTTTTGTTTATTTATTTTGATATTAACAGGTGACCTAACCTTCTCTCTCATGACTTTTTAGTTATCACCACCAGTAATATTTTCACTGTGGGAAGTTGGCTAAAAACATCATTTCATTTCAGCCTGTGTACTTTTGTCCTTTTTTTTTCTGGAAAATACCGTGCGAAAAGACAATAATATCTTGAATTTTGAATCCTGACTCTCGATCGACAGGCTTGCGCATTTGTTTTTCTGAATACACTGTATACTTGCATGCGTGTGCGTGTACACGGCGAGATATGTTTACATAAATGACGTATCTGTGAAGGCGTTTGATGGGAGATATCAGCCCTGCAGGGAGTGGTAACCCTGACCTCTGCTGCGTGGAGCTGATATTCAGAATCAGCTGCTCGCAAACAGCCTCCCCATTACTGAGGTTTGCTGGAGGGAGCTTTTAAAGTGGCTAATCAATATTTTGTGCGGCAATAAGAATATGTCAAGAGGCGGCATGTGATGTGAGAGAGGCTGCATGTTGTGCTGAACCTATAGAGCCTTATAGTGGTGGTTTGGCTGACTCCCTCCGCTCCCGATGCTGTTGTTTTCGTTCGTTATTCAAATTGCGACGCTTTTGTCCTAGCCGTCGGGATCCTCGTGCATGTGCATGCGACGCAGCAGCTTGTCCATTAAATTTAATGCAAAGCTGTTGGTGTTGGTATGAGACGCTCCGAGCAACAGAGCCCTTGACATTAGTGTGCATTTTAAAGCCAACCAGGATCCTTTCCTAAAGCTAACCAGCTCTTCTGTGTGCCTCAAACAAACCTTCACCAAGGCATTCAGATATAAGCAAGCGGTACTTGGGGAAAAAGCTCTGGAAACCGTTGACGACCACAATATGTGTCTACAGTCACAACTTGTTGCTAATAAGAAAGTCATGGCTGCAAAGTGAAAGTCTGGGGTTTGTCCAGCCCCCCCCGAAGGTTTCACACTGAAGCATGGTGAAAGCATGCTGCCTCACACGCTGCAGGGCTTTTGCGCATCTGCGCGAGATGCGAGTTATTTAGGAGCGCGTCACCATTTGAACGTGCTGAAACACTAATAACACACTACACACCACCTGCTCAGCACCACGCGGCAAACACGCATTTGTCTGGCAGATGACTCCGGAGCGTGCTCTGCAGCAGCTGAGAGACGCTTCCCCCAGGGGTGATCGACACAGAGATAAAGCCAAGGAGAGTGAATATTGCAATGATATGAGCCAGTCAGGTGGAAGGAGGACTCCAGATGAAGGATGATGTTGCTGCAAAAATGCTAGGCGTGTAAATAGGCAATATTGCTCATTTGCATATATGTGTGTTCACTTGCAAATAAGTGGACAAAAAAAAATGTATGGCAGGTTTAAGATGTGAGTGCCATTAAAAGCAAATACCAACCTGTTACTGAATATGTGATGAAATAAGGAGTGATTGTTTAAAAGGTATGCGTGATAACCTTTGAATCCGTAAAGCAAACTCTCAATAACTCTCTATTTAGGCATCTAAAAAAGCGGTGTCATAAAAATACTACACATTCTGCAAGCAGCAGCACCGCTGCCACGCACGCACCCACACATACACATGCATACCTTAGCTCTTATCTTTTGTTCTTTTCATCAACATTAATTATTGTGTGCGCGTAAAGGGCATGTTGGGTGGTGCATTTGTCAAATAAGAACCGAACATTAACTTTTGACTTTTCACAATCCCCCTGAAAGGAAATGAAGTGAAATTTTTTACCCGTTAAGCCCACATCTGCTGTCATAATATGAATGTTTTTAACGATACATACCTATAAACTGAGAATAACTTAATATCTTTGCAGTCTTTTACTGAAATCCAATCTTGTTTTGTGCCCGTAAATCTAAATAAAATTTGCTTAGAACCAGCAATGTTACACCAATAACATCATGACATTCTCCATTCCATCGACTGTCTAACATAAGCGGCAGGGGTCCGTAATTAGCTCTCAAGCTTTGGCATTTTTTTGGCTTTAGGATGTTTGCCCCTACTTGCAGTAGGCGGGACACAACTCTGGGCTGAATTTGATTGGACTTGATGGCTGTCAACTGCCAATCAAACTCCTTCCAGGTTATTAACGTGTGTGGTACGAGCTTGTTCGGATGCTTAAATCGTACGTTTAAAGTGGCAGGCTGGATTCCTCAGATTTTATTTTCACTTTTCACGATTCAGGCCTCCGATAATACAAAAACATGACAGTCTAGTCAAAATGATGAATGCACATTTGCATTTGCACGACAAACACTGGAGACAGTGAGCGATTAACATGTCAGTTGTAAGAAACATGATAACCTTTGACAATCAGAGTACAAAAGAGTCATAATAATATGTCATTAATGGTCGTTGTTGCGGTTTGTCAAAAAAAGAGAGACAGTGGTGAGGTTTTGATGACTCACCCCTCCGTCCCTTATACAAACGCGCACATGCACACACACGCTCACGCCTGCATGCACACACCCTCTTCCTCAGATCTCCCGTCTCTTTGACCTCTGGCAAAAACAAACAGCAGCATCGCATCTCTTTGTCTTGCACGCTGTCAACCCAAAGTCGAGGACAGCTTGTTAAAGGCCTCGCGTCTTTGAAAAATGTGTCTTCACCTGTTTATTCTGAGTGCAGGTGATTGAGGATTGAGTGCGGTGTTTCAGCGGCGGCATAGCAATTAACACGCGCAGGCTTTCAGTGCTGGATGAGGTGTTGATAAATGCCGTGGGGCTTTGGAAAAAAAGTGAAATTTTGCATGTTGAACCCACAAGCTTGTGTCATATTCTTGAATCTTATAATTGAAATGTCAAAGATTCTACAGGGGTACCATACATTCATAAAGGAAAAAACTGAGATGTCCCCTTGTAAGTATGACATCCGGGTCTCACACAGGTAAGTTAACATGTCACGATTATGAAATATGGATTTTAAATATTCTACAAATATGTTGAAAATTATGTATCTCACAGGTATGACAATATTTCTTGATTCAATTTACTTGTTGTCATCATGACACACGAGTGTGTACGCGAGTCCTAAAAAAAAACCCCTCATGACCCATAAGTGAGGTTATCATATTTGTGTAATATTACGAGTGGAATTGTTATGTCTACATGCAATGCCTCGCACATGTCTAATGTGATCGTATCGTCTTTATCTTATTATTCGACATCTGGAGGAGTTGTTCTGTGAAAAAGGACAAATGCCTTGGTGAATTGCCATTGTTAGTTTCTGTCTTTAATTTTAGAGCATCACTAAGCGGTATATAATAGGCCATAACACTTAATCAGAAAAGGTAACACTTTGGGGACCTCGTGGCAACATTGTAGGTTTTTGTTTCTTTTATTTTAAAGATTGCTTTTACATGCTAAAATAAAACAGTTATTGAAATTCTGCACACAAGACGCAAAATCTCAGCCTCGATTTGCTCAGCTCCAAGCACCTTCTCAGCCTCACACTTTTTTTTTTGCGAACTACCACACACACACACACACACACAGACACACACACACACACGCACGCACGCACGCACGCACGCACTCAATTATCAATCACCTGCCCTCAGAATAAACATGTGAAGACACATGTAACCAATGAGATTGCGCTGCAATCACAGCAAGGACACCATCGATAGCTTTACTTTTTGTCGCGCACAACACTGGAGGACAATTTTAGAGAGAGAAGGTCTTTGAGGAAGAGGCGAAGGAGCAAGAGTCAGCACATATTAAATGCACATGCGCCTTTTTTTTTTAATATGTTCTTACAAAAACACCATCACTGAATGTCTCATGGCTCATTTTCATGTGTCGCAGTGCTGCAAGTATCAACACAAATGCAATGGTAAAATACAAAAAAAAACAAAACCTGTTCACTCTCAGTACTCAGCTGGAGGTGACAAGTCGTAACAAAGTACAATGAAATTTATAAAAACAAACAAAACATAGCATTGCAATCAGCGTCCATCTGAGCTGAGCACAGAACCTGGTGGCAGGTGACATGTCGGTGGCCCTGATGGCATCTGTAACAACTCTCCTCTTCTTATTCAAACACCTCTGCCACTAACTCTTCCCTCTAAATTGTCCTCCATTTGTTGTGCACGCCACATTGTTCATGCACCTACTGTACTTCTATTTGTCTTATTCTAAGTGCATGTTAACAGCCTTATGTAAGTGTGTTTTTTTTGTTGTTTTTTTTGCAAATGCATTGTCGTGTTTTGTAAAAAAAAAATGATGGTGTGAGGATTTGAGTGTGCTTCTGGTTTTGCAAATCGGGGTTTTGCTCCCTTGTGTGCTGAGTTTCAGTAACTGTGTTTTATTTATTTATTTATTTTTTTTGATTTCGGCCATGCGAGCCATTGCAAAAGCTGCATTTCCATTTCCCCTAATTTGCTGGGAGCGAATTAGACACGGCTACCCCTTTAAAGAACTCCTATACATAAGGGAACAATCCATTTCACCAAAAAAAAGGGGGGATCCTTTCGCTGCTTCATGGCGTTTCGGAAGCGCAGCACTTGAAAAAACGAGTCGAAATCAAAGAGACGCGCCATTTCACACTTTATTCCAAACGCAGGCAGCATATTGGTCAGGTGGGAGACGTTTAACGGTCCCGGGTTTTCGCGACAAAACCCGGCATCCACCCCCCTTTTTTTGGGCTTTTCTATTTTTAGCATCAGCTGTTGTAATACAAAGATTCGCTATATTGTCTAGCAGATGTGCGGAGCTCGCTGCCGTCTGTGGCGAGAGGGCGGCGGCGGTTCGGGGCCGAGGACGGCGGGGATGCGGAGGGATACGTCGGCGTGAGGGCTTTTCCTTTGTGTCCGGTCCACGACGGCGGAGCCCGCGGCGGTGAGTCGCTCCTCTCCTCGCCGAGGAAAAAAAAAAAAATAAAAAAAAAGGGTCGTGTCGTGTGCGTGTGCGGACGTCGGCGCCCGCGGACGCGGCCAGGCAGCACCCGCCGTGACAGCGTAGCGCCGGATTCCGCAACTCCTTGGCTCAGTAGTTGCGTAGCCTAGCTAAGCGTCGCCCGCGCGAGCGCCTGTCGGCGGATGACAGCGCCGCAATTTGGGCGAGAGAGGTTAGCGCCGTCAGGCGCGAGCGGGCGGCTTTTGCGGAAATTCCATTTCTGATGCAAACTTTGAAGAGAAAATCCGTTATCGAGGGGCGGCTACTGTGGGGGGCGCGCGCGCACACACACACACGAATACACACACGCGCGCGCGCGCGGCAGGCCTAGCCTTTGTGTGTCAAACATTCAAACACGAACAGTGCTTGTTTTTTTTTTTTTGGGTTTGTTTTTTGCTGACACCTTCTTCCACATGCACATCTGTGTGTGTGTGTGTGTGTGTGTGTGTGTGTGTGTTTATTTGTTTATTTTTGTACCGCGGTGTCTTAACACACTTTCCAACTCTTGAGGCGGCGCTGGACGGGGAGAACAGAGGGATTCTTCATGTGTCAAATCATAGGATGAGATCATTCAGAAGCACCAGTCAGTCTGCAGGAACACACACACACACACACACACACACACCCCTTGCACTTTTTCCCTTTACTCTGCATTTCCTCACCCCTAAGCATACCGGCCTAACAACCAAGTCTAACCTTTAGACTGAAACCAAGTCTCGGCCCTCAAACCGGCCCTTTTTGGGGGGTGTGTCACTAAGGCAAGCGGCGGCCAGAATGTCCTCACTGTCCAAAAATGCCCTCAGTCTGATGCTAAAAGGCTTATTTTTGGTCCACCGCTCCCTGGCAAGTGCACGCGCGCGCACGTTTCTCACTATTAATAGCAAAGTGAGCTCAGCAGAGAAGTTTAGCTGCCGTCTTGTCATGCGACTGCGACCGTCTGTGATGATGATGATGGTGATGGAAATAATGAGCTGACCTTTGCTTGCTGTTTGTTGTGATCTTTGACCAGCGGTGGGAACCTTTTTTTTTGCACCAGTAGATGCTGGGCTTTCCACCCTGGACACTCGGTGTGAACTCTTAAACGCTGTCTGCGGAAATCGCCTTCAGCATTTAATCCCTTTTTAATATTTTTGTAAAATCGTATTATTTTGGGGAGCGATTTTTGAACTGGAGGTTGTGTGCGCCTCGATTTTTCTTTTCAAGCGTAACAAAAGTTTGACCTTAAGTTTAAATGGGCGTCACCTAAAAGTTGGAGCTTTACTCACCAGAGACTCGGGACAAACTCATGTAAAGAAACGGAAAAACTCCCAGCGAGATTCTGCTGGTTTTCTTCACCACGCGTTCCCGTTCTGAACACCTACATCGCAAACATTACTAACATTAATCACACGGAACTTGAATTCCTCTATATATTTCCTCTATATATTTTTTCAGACTAAACTGGTGATGCTTCCTGAACAATTTGTCAGAATCGAAGTTCTCCACATTTTTGCGTCCTCTCCCCAATAAAGCCCCCGATAAGCAACGATTTTGTCTTAAAATTATAGCTTTGGAATCATTTTGATGGGATTCTGATTTTTGTAGTAGGGGAAAGTGGTGGCTCTATCATCCCTCCCCTGCACATCAAATGCGTCTTTTCCTTTATAAAGTCTCAGCAGATTGAAATGTTAATCTCCACATTTCCATTTGCTGGCATTCCTTTTTCCAATATGAAGGTCATGGCAAACACAAGGTGAAAGTTGCTCAGCTGTGTGAGGAATTAAAAGCCGCCTACCGTCAAGTCCGCCCCCCCACCCCTCAAAAAAAGGTTGAATTTGTTCTAAGATATCTCCCTGAAACTAAACTGCGACCTGCAGAACAGACATCAAACGCATAAAATGATTTTAGAATTGAAAGATAGGACCTCCACTAAAGATTTGATCAGGGAATTTAAGTATCTTTGCACATAACAGCTCTGTGAACCACTAAGTGCAGCGTCTATCCCCCACAAACGACCTGACATCAGTTACTGTCGCTGACGCCTGATGGGAGGAAAATCTGCTTAAAATCACCAGAAAAACATTGAAAGTCTCAGGATGGATGAATGAATGGAATAATCGGCGTTAAAAACGAGCCTAAACAGGTCGCAGGAGGCCAGCAAGACGTTTTGGATTGTGTATGTGAATTGTGGGTAAACGGCAGTCTGATTCTTAAGATGCTGTAGTTTTATCATAAATGGCGTCAATGCAGTTTATGGCTAAAGGATCTTAGGCCAGACACTGTGCCAAGTTCGTCATTGGTGCTGAGAGCTGAGAGCTGCAAAGCCAACGATCAGCCCTATCCACACTTTGTTCTCTCAGCTAAATGTGGCACACTTTGTTTTTAGCATCCCGGTATGAGAGCTGACTGTCTGTATTTCGGAGTTGCTCTACGCTGGGGCCTGTGATGTGGCCCTGGTTCGACCCGGCTGACGCTTTTTGAGCGCAGCAGCTCCCGCAGCCAGGTGAGCTTTGCACTCTTGGACGTGCCAAAGCGCAAGAGCAGTGGAGGGCTTGTGTGGCAGGAAAGCGTAGAAGAAATGTGCACAAAAAGGAAGCGCCCAGCAGTCCAGATCACAGGACCTTCTTCCCGTCTTCGCTGTCTTTCTTGCCCGAGACGTAATTTGACTAATAAGCAGAGGGAAACTTCTCATGTGGTTTGTAGTGGTGAGTTTGTGTCCCTTGGGATTTTTGTCTGTGCGGAAAGAAACCCAACCCGGGGGATTCAGACCAGAGCAGACCAAAGAACTCGAGACCTCCTTAGAGTCTTTTTCTATGTAGCCCAGCTCACGCATCCTTCTCCTCAGCTCCCCTGTTAAGCCTTACGTAGCGATCACCAATAAATGTCTGTCTACAGTGGCCGAACCGATAAGCTAACCAATATTTTATTCAACTTTTTATAACCTTCATATAGATATAACTCATCGTTATTGTTAACATGAGAGAAGCAAGTCACAGCTGTCTTTCAAATGTTCTCTCACCCCAGTTACTAATGGCACTAAAGTTATACCAATACTGCTTATTGATCTGGCAGCTACTTCTTAATGGTTCTCTTGTGGTTCTACTTGATCACTATTTAAGAACCCAGAGAAACAAATTAACAAGAGTTAATATTTGCTCAACTTCTTATTTCTAGCATGAAATAAAACTGTCAAGTAGCAACTATGTTTGCACTGTTGCCAATCACTATTTCCGACGATAATATAACTGAAATGTAAAATATTTATTGGAAGCAAAAGAAACTGCCGTGATTAGAACATGTGACTATGTGACATGCTGACAGAAATGTGAACATTATTTCAAGCCATTTCAGATTTCTATGAATGAACTCACGTTTGTTGATGTGGTTTGCCTCCATGTGGCTGTAGGCTGCATGCTGACATGTGCGTGTGCGTGCGTGTGTGTGTGTGTGTTTGTGAGATGATGCTCTTTCCCTACACCTTTACAAACGCTGTATCCATGGAAATGATGTGCTACTCAAGTGTGTTGTGACTTACGTGAAGTGTAACCAGAGTTTTGAGTTGTCGCTAGTTCTCTCCGCCGCTGTCATTGAAACAAGTGTGGATGCCCCGCCCCCTGCTGCGTTTGACAGACCGCTGTGTGGCTCATGGCTGCAACAGCGAGATGGCTGCTCTGGGAACAGCATGAATTAAAGTTTTAATCTTATTGCACCACAGAAACAAAGTCACGGGGCCATTTAATACCCAGGTGCAGCCGTCATCCCCGCGGTGTTTTTCGTGGTTATGTTCCATTCTGACCAACGCAGAAATATGTGTGCTTTTCTGGCTGGCTCCCGGTGTGTCAGCCAAAACAGGAAGATGCTTTTAAAGAACAAACAGAAGCTTACAAACTGGTTCTTCCATTTATAAGGTTTAGTCATTTGGTCTATAAATGATCATGAAATGGTCTGAAGTACGTGTCTGTCTCTGAAACTGTAAAACTAGAGACGCCTTGGTGAAACACCGGCAACGACGCACTGAAACAGAACAGCAGTAAACCTTGCTAGTTCTTCTTCTGTTGATTTTAGTCTAACTTATGAACAGCGTTGTAATACTGCTGTCTTCTGATGCCATTTTATTGACTCTTAATTGGCTATAATTATTGTAATAATTAACAATAATAATAAAAAAAAAATCCACTTATTGGCCATAAATTAGTGATTTCTATATGTGTTGGGCACCGCTAAGAATATCGTCTGGTTTGCAATCGGAATAATTCTCAAGAGTCATACCATTGTTTGCTTTTATAATTCCAGGTTAAAAGAAATCGTTCAAAGGTGACAGCTGACCTCTCAGAACCTGGTGAACTGTGTCTTAACACCTTTTTAATGGTCAGTTAGTGTTGTTATCAGGGTCGGCAGGGGTGCGCACCACTGTGTTCCTTCTTATTCCTGTGCTGTTAGTTATGTCACTACTTTGTTCCCATGTGAAGAGGGAAGTTCCTTTATCCTTTCCCAAGGCAACAACAAGCTGCCTCTCAGAACTTAACTTAATGGAGTCCCGGCATATTGAGTCCTAATCACTTCATCTGCCAATGTTTTTTCCTCTTCTTTTTTTTTTTTAAATGTAAAACCATGCCAGAGTCATGTAAGTGTCGAGGGATGTGCCGCAGATTGGCTGACAGACTGAAACTCTTCCCGGGTCTTGTAGCTATCACGGTGTGATGAGAGGAAACTTGCATTTCCTGGTCAGCAACAGCTCTGAAGGCGAGAAAGCAGGTGGCACAACATGCAATATGTCCCTTTTTTGACTTAAATGCGTCATGTAGCGCGTGACATACATTGCGTTGTGACTGTAGTGTGTGTGTGTGTGTGTGTGTGTGTGTGTGCGCGTGTGTGTATCAGCGAACAAGTTTGTGGATTCAGAAGGGCAACTGTGTAGAATAAATGCAAAAATGAAAAATTCATAAACAAGGGCACGGATCTGTCTTCAGCAGCCTTTTCAGATAAACTTTGCCTCTGCGCAACAACAAAAGGACAAAAGGTTAAGTGTTTTCTTCCTGTTTTTGTTTAGCAAAACACACACAAAAAAATGTCCCTCCTAGCCGTCATTCAGTAAGGTTTGCGTAAAAAATATTTTGACAGACAGATGTTGCGCTTGGTGTTGGTGTGTTCTCAATTTGAACTTTTATTTTCATTGGACGGCACTCAAATACACAAGTGTTTTTTTTAAATAAATAAATATATAAAATGAAAATATCTCTGTCTTGAAAAATATGTCAGCCACTAAAGGTCATTAGTGTGTTGCTACATATAGGCACCTGATCCAATCAAACACATTTGTTACATGTTCACTTTGTTTTTATTTGCACAAGTGATTAAACAGATGCAGACAGTGATAGATTATTGATGTGCCAACCCCACAACTGTATTTATAATGCTTCTTGCCTACCAACCATCACAATCCGATGTTTTCCAACTTGACTGCTTTTTGTAGTGTGTGAGTGTGCGCCGTAACCAGGGAAATGTTGGCTTATTGTGGATGGGAGGCTGAAACTGGAAGCAAAAATGTCCCAAATTTATTCCCATGGATAAGTGTTTTGTGCATCTGCAACTCTTTATTTTTAGCTTTGGTCAGGCCTCTGTTTGAAATATCATGGTTTGTTTGTAAAGCCACGTAGCCACGCTGGCCAGATGGCGGGATGGAAACACTGAACGATCCTCGGCCTCGCTTTCCACTCCCAAAGCAATCTGATGTAAATTGGTGTATGTGTGAATTATATTTGTGTCTCTGCATAGACAGCGGTGTATCAGAATGTCGCACTCCGCTAATTAGTCTCTCAGTGGGACATGCTGACACACCCTGCAAGGCTGCGGCATGAAGGTCATCCCGCATGCCCGTGACGGGTGCGAAAACTTCAACCGGTGGCAGGACCGGCGCTGTGATGTCAAGCTGTGGTGTCTCCTTTTTTTTTTTTTTCCTGCACAGCACCGAAAGTGGCACATGACAACATAATATTAAATGATATTCATAGGTGTGATAAGTGGCTTTGTGACAGTCAGCCCAACAACGGATGGTAGGAGCTCTTTGAAGGTTGGCTTAGAATTCTTTGCCCGGTTTGGCTGGCTGACTGGTTCAGACCCACTGGTTTGCCTTGGAGAGGAAGGAAACATCTTCCTTCCCTCCATTGTGTGGGGCAGGATAGGATGGAATGCAGCCAGCTGACAGCTGTTTCCTGGTTGCCCAGCGCGCTCGCTCGCATGGACGTCCGTCCTTGTGGGCATGCGCAAAAATGCACATGCAAAAAAAAAAATAAAAAAATTGCCCCAGTGGCTGTAGAAGTGGTCTAACGCAAGTTTTTAAGTTGGCTTGACTTGATTTACAGTTTGACTGCAGCCTGGATTGAACCTTATAAAAATTAGCCGAATCATAACTAGGCTGTGTGACGGTGGAATGGTCCGGGCTCACTGTGCGGTTTGTTGATTAATAATTTGGGCCTGCAGGGTTTATTGCACCAAATCTGACACTGAGAGGTGAAATCAGACAGTGGATGTAAACACTCCTACCAAATGTTTGCTTGTTATTGTCAATTAGGACATTCGTGATATTTGTTTTTATGATGTGTGTATGAAAACCATATAACATATTCATGAGAACTAACAATAAATTGGCCATGAAAAGGCAGTGCTAGCATTTCTATGGCTTCTGTCCTTATGTGCCTTTTGCTTCCTCTGTGTAATTCTTCTGTTTCTGATTCCTCCTCCCTTCCTCTCCTCCCTCATGCCTCCCCCTCATGTCTTGCTCTTTCTGTAGTTCTCTCCGTCTTTGTGGCCAGCTGTGATGAACTTCTCTCAAGAACGGCACAAGATTGATTTAGACATAATAAAGCTCCCATGTCATTGCCCTTAGCGACATCGACCACATTACTATGTTAATTTAAAGCCCTAAAGGGCGTCTGGCTTGAAAGAAACACATTTGTTGTTCAAGCAATTCGCCAGAGGTTTTTGTCACTTTTACGCCGAGCTCCTACTTCAACTCAATTCACTTGTGCTAGACATGTACATATCAAACTCTCAAGTTGTTGCATCGGCCACCATATTTTTGTTTTCCAAAAGCCATAATTACAAACTGCAGATAACCTCCTGCATCTCAGCCATCTCTACTGGTTCTGCTGGAAGCAAAAGTAGACCAACATGAGTCATTATCCTGGTTACTGCTACCAGGCTAAATAAAGACTCGCCAAGCCTCACGTATTCTACATTTCAGTGTAGTTGTGATAGTCACGTTTTGAGGTGCTGTTTGGATTGAGCGACGCAAAACTCAAGTGGTTCCCTGGTTTGTTTGCCGCATCTTTGGCCATTCTGCTCTGCCAACTGATAATAAGAACACGCGGTTAATGTATTTGTAGATCAGCTTTCATCACAATGGCAGTCAGGTGCTAATCTTGGTGATAAATGCTAGATTTCCTGTCGCTACTTTCACAATAAAAAGCCTTGTGTGGGTTGCCGGTGGGGAAGCTTATGATATGAAGGAGCAGCTGCAGTAAACATTCAGCTCTTTTCGCGTCATTCAAAGATGCCACACAGTGTTTCAAAGCTTTTGTAGGTGTCATATTGATCAGAAAACAGGCTGAGGCTGACTGATATAGGTGTGACGGTAAGAAAAGATACAAATCCATGGCCAGAACTCTAAGCCAGACGCTCTCTTCTTATACACCTAAGTGCTGAAACTGAACCTGGTAAGCCTTTAAGAACAACATTTTACGTATGAGCTGAATATGACCATGCAGAATCTGGCAAAGGGCAAAAGTTTGGCTTCTGATATGTGTTGATCAGGCGTGTTGGTTCAGTGTCGACAAAAAGTCCATTTGACGAGCGAAGGAGGCAAAATGTACTGGCAGAAATGCAGTCTCACAATCTGTCAGCTGTTGTCTGACAATGATTGTTTTTTTTTTGTGTGTGTGTTTTAATCTGCCTTCATGTGCGTTGTGAAACAATAACTCTTACTACATCCTGGCTTCTCAGCTCGCTTGTTGGGACTGTGAAGTAAATTTGTTAAACGCAAAAGGAAATCTCAGCTTGGATTGACAACTAAAATTGAAATTTTGAAGTTTTTAGAAATAAAAAATGATCCTCAGATTGGGTTATGGGATAACTATGCAGGACCATGATATTTTGGGTCAAAAGTGTTGCATCCTCTTCTTCTTCTTCTTCTTGTTCATATGGTGAATGTGTGTTGAATTTGGCCCCAAAATGAATAACTTTGGGATTCACGTTTAGAATCATTTTCAATTTATGGAGTCAACAGCTGTAGTGTCTGCTAGAAGCTGGCTCCACTAAAACTGAGTGTGTTCAGGGGACTGGAGAAAACTCGAGCCCCTTTCTCAAAACATTTAAAACTTTATATAAAACACCCTATTAATCTAAATGACGGTTGCCCAGCTTTGAAACTTCAAAAGTGTGTGTTGCGGGTGGGCTTGTAGGCTGCTAAACACTCTCTTGTTGCTTTATTTTTGCACTGTGCATTTGTCTGCTTTGTGTTAGCTGTGGTGATGATGATGATATTCATAGTGAGATCACAGTCATGGTGATAATGGTAAATATTCTAACAATATTTTTGCAAAGTAATAATATAACAAAGACCTCGCTCCTTTGCGCTCTTCATCAGTCTAATATAAACCCCATTTTCTTTCTTTTTTTCTGTCCTCTATTACATCCAGAAGTGTCTCATCTGCCACCTACAAGCCTACTTTCCAACTTTACCACCACTGCTGAGGTAGCCATGGCGACCAGCGCTGTGCCTAGTGACAACCTGCCAACATACAAGCTGGTGGTGGTGGGGGATGGTGGCGTTGGGAAGAGCGCCCTCACCATCCAATTTTTCCAAAAGATCTTTGTGCCAGACTACGATCCCACGATAGAGGACTCATATCTTAAACACACAGAGATTGACGGACAATGGGCAATACTGGATGGTGAGTAGAGATGTACGCTGTTGCAGACTGTGCTAATCATGCTAATCATCCTTAACGTACTTTATTTCTGCACTTTCCCATCAATTTCTGTTTGTATATGATCACCACTGACCCGTGCGTGCTCATTTGTATCTTACCTGCTTCCTCTTTTTTGAGGCTTTTAATAATTTGGTAGGTGCCTGCATCATACAGTCAGCTAACTTAACATACTTATTGACATTTCTTTAAAAGAATGGACAATATTGTTACTGTGGTTGAGGCAGAACAGTTGCACAAAAGGAGTGTAGCCCGGAGGTGGCACATGATTGGTCACTAAAATCTACAAGAGCTGTTGCTCTTTGTTGTTGATGGAGGTAATTACACAACCTCCTTCACTTGTGGCAAATTGCACAATTTTTTATTGTGTAGTGATGACTACAGATTTTGAAATCTAAAAAGAACGCGGGGGGAAGGTGAGGTGGGAAGAAGTGCAGTCACCTAACGTTGTAGGTCGCTCTTCATCTTTGCTTCACACTTGCACTTTCTAATGGCAGTGTGAGGATGTTGTCATGTTTTGCGTACAAGGAGGAAGAATACATGGAATACATATATGCTACCGTCACTTTACCTACTACAGTCACCTTGTACTAAAGACTCAATATTTCAGTACTCATTTTTTGCACAGCATACACTTTGTACATATGTAATGTAGCTAATATGTGTAAAGCTGTTTTTTGACAGTTCTTATTGTATATCTGTCAATATTTATCTAGAGCAATCTTACTTTTACGTTGTCTATTTTTGTACTATTTTTACTATTTTTATACTTTACGGCTAGTATTCTGAGTGGACAGCAAAGTGAGAATTTCATTGGACAGGTAAACATGTTTCTTTACTGTGCACATGAAAATAAACACTTTGAATCTTAATGAAGATGATGACGACGATGATGAGCAGCTGCCTCAGTATTGATCCTTTTGCACTCAAAAAAGAAACTATTCTTCACAAGGCTGAATCTAAATATGGGTACTGCTTTTTAAATTAAGGCAAAACACATGCAGTCACTTGATACTAGTTATGGTTGCCAGTGCCATCTGAAATGTGGACAGTCTGTATTATATATGACAAATACGGACAATAGACATGGTGTACCACTCTTGGACAAGTGAGTAGAATCAGACAGGACATTTGACCAAATCCTATCAAAAGCTCTGTATCATCAATGTTTTTGGGGGAAAGGAAGAGGCCACTCTCCTGTGTAATTTTAATGCCTTTGTATCAGTGCTGGACACAGCCGGTCAGGAGGAGTTCAGCGCCATGAGGGAGCAGTATATGAGGACAGGCGACGGCTTCCTCATCGTCTTCTCTGTGACAGACAAGGCCAGCTTTGAGCACGTTGACCGATTCCATCAACTCATACTGCGCGTCAAAGACAGGTAGGATGACACACACGCACTGATGAGGTTTTAGTTAACATGATCTGATTTATCAGCCGTATATGTTGGAATGTCCCAAAGGATGTCATTTCATGATTTCAAAATGACTACTTATTAAGACTGTGTGAGAGTGAGAGCGAGACATTGCGTCATTTACTAAAAAAGGCATCTTATCATTATTCAAATGAAACATAAATTCGTGAGAGATTCAGTCTTGTCTCAACTAGTTTTGGTTCAGTGATGAGAAGATTAATGAGTGCTTGAATCACGAACCCATGGATCACTTCCTCTTTTGATGAAAGGTGTTTCTTCTTCTTAGCTTCTCCTTCTATTTACAGAGAATGCACTTTTTAAAAAATTGTTACATTTTTTTTTTTTGTCCCTTCAATCATCACCTCTATCATTTATGAGAACGTGATTTGTTTGGACGAGCAGCACGAGCAGTCAGATAATCACACTGGTTATATCTTAATAAACAAAGTTTGTTACAGTTAAATTAACCAGGTTAACCACTGACATTCAACCAGTCATTTGAGTGAAAAGTGTGTGTGCGTGTGAAAACTGGCAAATGTAGTAAGTTAAAGTGTTTCCGGAACACAAACAACCCAAAAGAGGAAGTGTCTCTGCTAAATAAACATTTGACATTATAAAACTAAAATTGTTTGCAAACCACTTGTTTGCAGACCTTCATACTGAGCTCTTGGACTGTATTAATTAGTAAAGGTCCAATCAACTCAAACACACCATGTGATATAGTTTGATTCAACAATGTGCATGCCTTTTTTTTTTTTAAAAAAATGCATGAAATATGTATGTAGCTAACAAGGCAAATGCTGCCTTGTTACAAACTTAGCCAAGCAAGTATGCAGGTTCAGCAGAAATGGTTGGTGTTTGCAGGAGGTCACTGACTGCATGGACTGTATGTAATCTGGACAACTCGTCTCCACCTTCTCCTGTTGTATAAAAATGAAGCCAGAATATCCTGGATACAGACACGGCCGTCTTTTGTTGGTGGCGTCATTCCTAGCCAGAGTCTCAGCAGTCGCGATCAGGAAACGTAGCTCTGGAATCGAGGTCCCGACCAGCCCCGATGACGAGTGATCAGCCCGGCACTGACAAATTATTCTTACAGTTTGAACTCGACTTCAGAAATTGGAGTCAGTGAATGTTGGATGTCTTTTTGACTTTATCTACAGCTCCTGACCAGATGCCACTGTTAGATAGTCAGATACCAACGCCCTGCAGTTCACTGTCGTAAGAACGGTGTTCATTTTAAATGCACGTGCTGTATCATCATGATCACTGTCATCATGTTAACATGTCGCTAACCTCAGTAACATTTACGGCTCGAAGTGTTGGGCCACATTAAACTGAATGCAGCAGTAATATAATATCATTGCAATATTACATTGGGTATTGTTGTGGCCTAAATATTTTCTATGATAAAGGCTCTCCTAAACAATAATAATCATCATGATAATGCACTGCACTTATATATTGCTATTTTCGCTTGTCAGTAAGGCACTTACACCAGGCTGAGCACGCAGTCCTCAGAAATACACAAACACCTCCTGTAATGTTCAGATTCTGACCAACCATGAAGTGATTTATATTCTTTCAGATCATGTCCACCTTTGTGACACTGGGCAAGACCCTTCTTTCTCAGTTAAAGTTCTCGGGGGAGGGGGGGCAGATTCTGTCCTGTCAGAATTCTGACAATAACCTACAATCACCTGTCCAAACTGCTTTAAACAGCGTTTTGTGGCTCTCAACTCTGCAAATAAGACATGTTTATCAGGGTAGGAATTTTGACGGCGACCATGTCCGGTTCAGTTTGAGCTCATCTGCAGCCACAGCGGCGTTGCTGCTCCACCCGCTGCATGCTGCTCCAGCTGATTACGCCGTCTTCCCTTCACTTCCGTCGGCTTCTTTCCATTTCTAGAACAGCTTATGTTTTTACTACAAATCAACAGTCATCTTCCTCCAGCCCCTTTCAGCCAGCTTATGTTTTGAGAGGGCACTGCACAAGTAAGATAGATAACTGAAACCAAACCAAACTAGAAAAATGAACACTTTAGCATACATTAGTGGGATTAAAACCCCCTGAAATTACAGAATCAGTCTTTCCGGAACTTTTCAAGAATGCCTCAAATTAATTTTCACCTATACTATAACAGTCACCAGTGGGCAACCAAGATCTTTTGAAGAGCTGTCTTGCTGTCTATTAAACTATATACAATATGTCTGTGAGTAGTAAGTGTAATGTTTTTTTCCCCATTACTTAAATCTGTCATCTCATGAATATTGCTACAGGAAAACTGGGACTAACGCAGGCTTTTATATGACGGTGACACTGACCAATAAGGTTGATCATGTTGAGCTTGTGATAGGGGGGGAAAAAAGAGCTTGCGTTGAAATAAAAATGGGAAGTGGAACTGAGTGAAATGCCGTCTCTCCAAAATCGGTGGCGCTCTGTTGTGTGTATTTCATGTGCAGTGTAAGCAGCAGATGTGTGTAAAATCTGCTTAGATGCATAATTTAGTGGCACATGGCTTGTTTTTTGGGTGTTGTATGTTACATACATGACTGTGCATGTGTGTCCTCTCAGGGAAGCCTTCCCCATGGTGCTGGTGGCAAACAAAGTGGACTTGGTCCATCTGAGGAAGGTTACCACTGACCAGGGCCAAGAGATGGCTGCAAAACACAACGTAAGTATTGACCCTCCCCTTATTCTCTGGATTTGTCGCTTGTTTTATAATGCGTTTTCTTCCAAAGTATTTGTGTTCAGCATTGTGCCATCTGGCATAAATACAACGTTCTGGCTGGAGAGAGGTCGGAGTTACCGAGATTGCGGTCGTCCTTGTGTTGCCTTGGTCCAGAGGTGTTGAGAGAAAATAATTTAATAATCAGTGTGGCATAGACTCGTCCTGTAGCCTCTAGTTCCAGGGATGTGACTCCATTTGACCGTTCTCGACACGCTCGCCTCTCTTGCAAACATTTCAGATTTTGTTCTCATTTATTAACATCAGATACCGTAAATGCCTGTGCTGCAACCAGCTGGCAAACTTAATCTTCTTTAAAGATGTAATATTTGTGCTCATTTTCTCAGATAACTTATATTGAAACCAGTGCCAAGGATCCCCCAATGAATGTGGACAAAGCCTTTCACGAGCTGGTTCGTGTCATAAGGTAACGCTTCTGTTTTTCTTCATATTTATTAACACTAGAGATTTGCCAGCCGTAAGGCCCCGCCCCCTGCTGTCTTTTTTTCGTCACATGCTCGTTTTCGTCTCTCCTCAAGGTTTGTGGCCCTGAGAGAATGTCATGCGGCTACGTGAAGGCAGTGACAGTGTATTTAGGAGTGGAAAGGAAAGAAAAATCCCAAAGCTATTTCCTGTCTTGACACATGTAATTTCAGAAGAATCTGGTCTGTGCCCATGTTTTGAATGCGGTCATATCCTGTTTTAGGGCCTTCTTCAGTCGCTCAGACCACTGCCTCGTCTCTGTCTGAGAACTCACTCACTTTCCTAAATATGCTGTGGGAGAGAAGTGCTGTGATCACCACTCTGTTTGCAGAAAAGTAAATAACAGAGATCATTAGCCACATCAATGCGCACATGCCAGGATTGCAACTGACTCAGGAAACACATCTCTTCCTCCCTGAGACACCAGAAGTGAGGACAGACGATAAATGAATCAATACAGCCCTCTAGTGGTCAGACTGTAGAAAGCAAGTCAAGTGGGGGTTGGATGAGGAAATGCATTTTTTTCGTCCTATAATTCCTCTTTGTAGAGGAGACTGTAGTTGCTTAAAGCTGCCTCGAACACTCACCTGTAAAATTGTAATATAGAAGAACTAAATCAATATCATCCAAGCTTAGCATGAATGAATTGTATAGCTGCCATGGTGATTTATCCAATCCACTTTATTTATAAAGCACAGTTTAAATCAACACAAAGGTTCCCAAAACGCTGTACATTAAAATAAACACAATAAAAGACAGAATACTGAGAGAAAAACACCACACAACATAGTAAATGACAGAGCACTAAAGATAACAGATAAAAATCTATCCACATAAAATCAACAACCTAAGTGGTGTGAAAAGCCAGAGAAAAGAGGTGCGTTTTAAGCAGAGATTTAAATTCGTCCAATGTAGAGGCCTGCTTAATGTGCAGCAGATCGTTCCAAAGGCTGCAGCAGAGAATACTCGGCCCCCTCTAAGCTTCAGCCTGGTCTTGGGAACCCTCAGGAGCAGCTGGTCAGCTGACCTGAGAGACTGGCTGGGTGAGTGCGGCTGCAAAAGTTCAGAAAGATAAACTGGGGCAAAACCATTTAAGGCTTTAAAAGTGAATAAAAGGACTTTAAAATGAATTCTAAAATGGACGGGTAGCCAGTGAAGTGAAGCTAAAATCGGTGAAATGTGCTTGAACTTCCTTGTGCCAGTTAAAAGCCGTGCAGCTGCATTCTGTACTAATCGGATGGAGGACCCACTAACCCCCGAGTTAAGTGCATTGCAGTAATCAAGCTGTGTGGTTACAAAAGCGTGAATTACTGTTTCAAAGTGCCATTTGTGCAGAAAGGGTTTTATTTTTGCCAGCTGCCTTAGCTGGAAAAAGCTTGTTTTAACCACCGATTTAATCTGGCTGTCAAACTTTAAGTCACGTCCACTTAAACTCCTAAGTCGTTAACAATGGGTTTGGCGTACTGTGCCAAGGAACCCAGATTGACTGAGGGGGGGTCCCGGAAGTGCCACCAAAGACCATCACTTCAGTCTTTTTTTGATTGAAGTTTAAAAAATTAAGGGCCATCCAGGCCTTAACCTCATCCAAACATTTTGACAATGGCTCAAGCGAAAATGAATCAGCCTTTTTAAGGGGTACATAGATCTGGCTGTCGTCCGCATAACAATGGAATAAAATGTCGTGCTTTCTGAGAATAGAACTGAGTGGAAGAAGGTATAAAGAAAATAAGAGGGCCAAGTACTGAACCCTGTGGGACCCCACATGACAGAGGAGCAGTGGAGGACACAGAGTCACGAAGAGTGACACAGAAAGTCTGCTGAGACGGGTGGGACCTTAACCATGCCAGCTCCGGCCGCCTGATGCCCACCCATTCCTCCAAACGAGCAATCAGGGTGTCATGGTCCACAGAATCAAATGCCGCAGTTTGGTCACTGTGTAGTCCAAGGACTACACAGACCAGAGTCAGTAGCTAAAAAGATGTCATTAAAAACTCTTAAAAGTGCTGATTCTGTGCTGTGCAATGTTTTAAAACCGGATTGGAAGATTTCAAGAATATTTTGTTCGTTTAAAAAGTCCATGACCTGAGAATATACAATCTTCTCTAAAATTTTGGAAAGAAATGACATTTTAGAAATGGGCCAAAAATTAGACATGACAGCAGGATCCAGTCCAGGTTTTTTAATTAGTGGCTGCACAACTGCATGTTTAAAATGTACAGGAACCACTGCTGAGGACAGACTGCTGTTAATAATGCTGTGCAAATATGGGCCAACAGTAGGAAAAACCTCCTTAAAAAGATGAGGAGGAACAGGGTCATTGGGCAAGCCTGATGGCTTTAAATGCCCCACAGTCTCCTGTCCAAAGGCCAGGGTCACAGGCTCAAATGAGTCAAAAACAGCAGGACAGGTGACAAACACTTAATCGTAGTTGCTGCCGGAATTACTGGTGCAGAAATGACAAGCTGCAAAAATAGGATGACCTTTTAGTTTGTGTCGTCATCAGCAGCCAAACACACAGTGGAATTAAAACTACTTTTTAAACCCTTTTTTGTGCATCCTGCCGGGAGGTGCAATTAGTCAGTAACTTAACAATCAGAGGAAGAGGTGTGGAGTTTTTGAAGTCTGAAATTCTGTCTCACCGGAGTAGGAAAACATCCATCTTGACTGTTAAATTAGTTTAAATTTTCTCCAAATTTCACATTTTCTCAAAAGTTTTTAAATTTTATTTTCATATCCGTTCAGCTTCAGCCTCGTTGCCAGGTTGGGGACATGTACGCAGAAACCACACTTCACTGCAGCTGATTAGAAAGTCGGTCACGTTGATTCCATTTTTTTTTTTTTTTAATTTTACTTTTTTTTTTTTTTTTTTGCTTTAATGAGTTTTTTTTAATTTTTTTAAATAACTCCTCTTATCTCAAATATACATGGCATACTGATCGCAGCAAAAAAAAATAATATATTGATCAGGTTTTATAAATCATTAATGATGTGCTGCATCAAATTGAGTTGGATTATCATTTGAATCTTCGCAGTCATAGTGATTGTGTCGAGGTTTCAGAAAACTCAAGAACGATTGTTTTCGTTTTCTTTTGGTGCTGACAGACAACAAGTCCCAGAGCGTAACCAGAAGAAGAAAAAGAAGATGAAATGGAGAGCGGAACGTTCTACAGGTTCTCACAGGTTCCACTGTGCCATATTGTGACCTCCTTCATCCTGTTCATTATCCTAAATACACACACACACACATGCACACACACCTTTGGTTGTCAGGGAACTCCCCAGCAGTCATTAACTACTGGAGCACAAGAGGGAGAGGGGCTCTGAAAACGCTTCGCTGGATCCTGGATGAAGATTGTAGGACTGATGTCCCCTCTGCCCTTCACGATGCCTTGGAATGAGTGCTATGTCCTTCCTCCTCTATTTATGGTCCCCATTCAAAGTCAACCCAGAATTACATTGTCAATGAACTCTTTCAAGTTTAATTTTGAATTTATTGTCTGATACGGCACAAGATAACAGACTCTGGGGAGAAGGATCCAACATCACCTTGATTTTCTGTCTTAAGAAAAGGGAGGAAGTAGCTTTTGCTCGTCTTTTATGGACCAACTCCCAACAAAGCTGCTGGTTGCCACCGTTCCATCCTCGCACTCCCTGCTGTTCCTGGAGGAAAACCGCGTCACATCCAGACTGGTTGTGAGTTCTCGCTCTGCAGAGTCGACTCTGCGGCGGCGGGGTGGATGATTATGAGAGTGGTGATGCAGTGATGTTGGGAAAACCTGTGAAATTAGACCTTGCGCAGTGCTGTCGATGGTTGAGTGTGATCCCGCACGTCCCTGGTGGTCATGCGACGCTCTGGTTTTGAAATGTGAGTTCTGAGAGGACAGACGGACGTGTTGAAGCAAGCAAGCGAACGACGTTTGACATGGTGAGAAAATGTCATTCTTTGACAGGTGAGCGTTCACATCAGCTCACTGAAATACACAACAAAGATAAAGAAAGATTGGTCTGCGGATGTGGTTAATGCAAGCTTGACTGGGTTAATGCCAACACTGACGCATCAGCAACCATGTTTACAGTCACTCGTAAATTATTTTTCTCATCAAAAAGACTATCAGCCACTTTTCATCAACTCTCTGAAAATAGCAGTTTAATTTATGTTTCCTCTTCATTTTTATTCTTTACAGAATCTTCAAAACATTGTGTTTCTTTGTTTGTTTTGGTAACTGAAATCTGGTCACAGTTGGCAGTGTAGACAGGTTTAATGCCATTTTACCGAGGTTTGTTGGAAACAGATGAGGGAAAACGAGAGCCGCACGTTCCGGATCTGAAACAAGCTGGACAAGATGATTTGCACTGGCCACTAACCAAAATAATGTGATGTCACTTTATGTCAGTCTCTGGGCTTTTCAGACTGCACGGCTGAATTCAGGACTGTAATTCTAAGCTGAATCGGGCTCAGTGGAGGAGAGGACGCCTTTAGATCGGAGCCCCAGGAACCCGTCAGAACTAAAGGCTGACGTGGATGAGGCTCCTGAGACTGAAGGCCACGCTAACCGAGCGACAGAGAAAAGGTCACTTGTGAGGAAACCGCACACTCAAAGCAGCCAGACATTCGCTATATCCATGTTTGTTGTCGTGAGTTGGATAGGAATGTACAATTTAATAACCTATGAAATGGCTTGTACTGTTAACGCACTAAAATTTTGGTGGACAACTTTTTTTTTTGTTTTTTTTTGTTTTTGTTTTTCGTTTGAATGAATCCTGTCTCTTGATTGAAGGAATACATTTTTGCACTTTTAATACAATTTCTGACTTTCCTATCGGCATGTCGTTTACTTTTCCAGTCTGTAAGAAAAATGAAAGACAAGGTCAAAATGGTTTGAATGTAAAAAAAATATTTTTAAAAAAATTGAAGAAAAATCAAGCAAAAAGATAACTGTGTGCCTGGGTATGCCAGAAGTATTTGTAATGAGATTAATAAGTTAGAGTTTCGTTAAGATATTTACTTTTTGCGTGTAGGAAAAAAAAAAAAACTCATCTATTGAATGGCACAGAAATTCACCTCAGCATGAAAGAAGGAAACCGGTGTCGACAAAAGAAGGAAAACCGTGTTAATGTACATCGTTTGTTAAAGGGAATAATGAAGCAAAACAGACTCTGGATTGTGGGAGACAGGTAAAAAAACAAAATGAATGTGCTTGCTGAAAATGTGGCATCATGTATGTTTGATACCATTTTGTATTATTGATATGATTCTTGCAAAGTGTTTTTTAAGCAACCGAATAATTTATTACTGTCTGTTACCTCAACGTGTCCCAGACCTGGACAAAAAATGCCCCCCCCCCTACCTTGTTTTTCTTCTTTGGGACTCACTGGGGGTTATTGGCCTTTTTTTTTTTTTTGGCGCCTTTGAGCCCATTTATGAATAGACTTGTGATATGTAGTGGACCAAGGTAAAGATTTTTTTTTTTTGTGTGTGTGTGTTTTAATTGTTCTGTGCTAAAACAATACAGGGGCCTCTGCTTTACTGGAGCTCATGTAGATAAAAACCACAAGAGAAAATGGAACCGTTCAAAGTCAAATAATCAAACGCTTTGTCGTGTTGCTGGTAATTTAACAAGTTTAATTGCTCAAGGTGAAATACCACGAATACGCTTGTTTGCTGTTACTTGGAGTTTTTTTAAAGAAAATGCGGACCACTCTGAGCAGCCAGCTAGCATAGCTTAGCATAAAGCTCCGGAAATGGGTAGTAACGGCTAACGAGCTTTGTCCAAAGGTAACTCGATTCACTTTAAAGCTCACATATCGCGATATTTTGTTTGTTCATTCTGTACTAAAAATGAAATGCAGGAAAATCTAAGGTGTTTTTTTTTTTTTTTTTTTTTTTTAAACAGAACAGA
>CAAKHG010007497.1:42570-56962 GCA_901007715.1 Dactylopterus volitans
GAACTGCTGAGCATCGGAAATCCTACATTAAGAAGATCAGGGAAAATATTTCACTTTAAAATAACAGCAGCACATGGTGTGAATGTGTGTGTGTGTGTGTGTGTGTGTGTGTGTTCGTCCAGCAACATTACTGAATATCCTCATTTTAGAAAAAATACTAATATGATGAATTAGCCAGTCGCAGTCCAGCAAGAATGCTGCATTTCAAAACTTAAACAAAGTAATGTGGGGTTAGTGGCGCCACCACCTGGAGGATGAAGATCTTGTCCATCCAGAAACTTGCGGAATATGACACAACTGGACAATCTTGGTTTTCACTTTGTCAACAATTTCAACTTATTCTGGACTTGCCCCTCGTTTTGGTCGGCATGACGATCTGCACCCAAGTAAACTAGCTCGCCGCGTGCATGCTAGCAAACTCACAGTACACTGTACACGCCATGGCTCACACACACACACGCGTGGCTGTTTGTATGCCAGACCCCCTCTACAGTACACTTCCTCTTCTCCGACAAAAGCCCTCTGTGAGTCCAGCGAGCACTGCCTCCTGTATCCACTGCCCCTGCAGGCGCCACCTGCAACTGCAATAGTCACTGACACCTCCAGTCAGTGCCCAGTGCAATATGACTCTCTCTGTACCCAGTAACACAAACATCCGCTCCTTCTGGTCCACTGGGCCCTGCCCCTCAGTCTGCACTGCCCGTTGTGTCAATCACAATGTACCGTCCACCCGCTCAAAGCGAACCACATACACACCACTCACCCGTCTGAAACTCTGTCTGATCCCTCGGTAACAAGGCTCTGCTGATCGCTGATCTTATTGCGGACATTCTATGCCTCACTGACACCTAGCAACAGCTAAGCGAGGCTGCTCCAACTGGTTTTTCGTTTATTAGTAAACCCCTTGCTACAGGGAGGAGCGGTGCAGGGAGTCTAGTCTTGCTCGCCTTCAACGTGATAACATTAAAATCACTGCTGTCCCCCTTCATCCCTCTTTTGAATGCTCAGCTGTAAAACTGTAAAGGCCCCCAACCCACCATCATTGTTATCAGAAAGGCACCATTAAATAAAATGTATTATCATTATATATATGTATATATAGCAACATATATAATCATGTATATATAAATATATATACACACACACAAAACAACAACAACAACAATAATACTTAGCTGGAACTTGATTGGGCAATTCTTTGGTCATGCAGGTCTTGTCAGTCATGTTTTCATTTCCTGTCTCCCAATGATCCATTATGAACCCTTCATGATATTATTGAACCTCCTTCATAGGAGGAGGACTTGCATGTGTTTGGTTAATCATTATCATGGTTTAGAAGTGCTTGCTTGATAAGTCATGGGTGACGTTGGCCACCATGTTGACAGGATCATGTCATGTCATTTAGACCACTAGGCTATTAAATAACTACGAAATGAATACGTTAATGATTTGGTGGTTAATTAATTTTGGGCTTCATATTTAGCGATGTTGCCATGCAATCTTGTTGCAGTGATAATGATGATTGATTGACACGGATGACTAAACTCTTATGAGTATGCACTGAGAAATGAAACAACTCAGGCTATGTCAGGCGCCTCTTGAGCTTTTGGCCCCGTGAAGAATACAAGGCAAATACAAATCTAAACTCTCTTCCCTCTTTTGGCCTTGTGATATTTTCTGAATCTAAAAACCATCTTTTTTTTTTGATGCTGACGTCTTCTTCAGCTAAGCGATGGCATTTTTGTTCTCTAAAAGAGTTATAAAACCCTGGATGAAGGTGAGCTTATTAAAGTGGAGGTTCAAGAAGTGCCAGTGTCATGTGGCAGATTAACAAAAGTCTTAATGATAATCATAGACTTCAAGAGAACCAGTGCGGCCGATGCCCCTCTCGACATCGACTGCTCTCTGCCCTCCCTGGAAGAGCTCTCCAGCTCCCACTGCCTCAGTAGGACCAGATTTATTCTCTGTGACTTCCCCACTCAGCTCATCACCTGCTTGACCTTCTGCCCTCTGGCAAGTGCTACAGGTCAGTGAAAGCCTGCACACCCTGACTCGCTAAACACTATCTTTCCCACTGAGCCGTACAGACAATAAACAAATAGTAAGTCTGTGTAATATTAATACACAAACTCTTAAACACTTGTGACTGTGTGTTAAATCTTCTGATGCAATATATATATATATATATACTTCAAGTGCAACTGTCTTAATGTACATCTTATTTATTACATGCACTTTATCTAATTTTACCCCTCAAGTTCCATACCTCTACTTTCAAAGTATTTAATACAAATACCTGTGTGTTTTACTTGCCTCGTTTAGTCTCGTTAGGTATCTGCTCTTAAAGCACTGACCACAAATGGCAGCTGTGAATTTCAATGCCAAAAAAAAAAAAAGCTTTCTATTCTATTCTATTCTGTTCTATTCTATTCCGTTATCGTCTAGTCTACATTGTACATCCCAGAAAATGTCACAGATGTTAAGAGGTTGAGCGGGAGAAACCAACGTCTTTTGACAATGTTTCAAAAGAAGCAGTCTTATAGATCTAAAGACTCGACCATGTGCGGCTCATTATGAGGAAGAAGCTGTTTTCTTTGAGTTTAAAAGCACTTCTCGCCGATAAGGCATTGCTAGGAAAAGAATGTTTCAAAGGCTGTCGGCGAATTTTCACTAACATTCTATACAGGACTATTAGAAGAATGTGACGTTCAAAAGCAGCATCCGCGGCAAGCTTACAAACTACATTCAAATGAATAATTATGAATGGCAGGTGGTCTTCCAGCAGGGCCTTTTGAATACCTGATCAACACAGTGATTTTTTTTGTTGTTTTGGTTTTGTTTCCTGCATCATTTCTACATAGATTCAGCTTTTGAAATAATCAATAAAGCATTACTTGCCTTCACTTAACTGTCTTATTTATTGAAATATGCAGGTGATGACTGGCAGGCAATCTTCGCCAATGATACAGAATGCGTTTGCGTTAAAGACACACATCCACACACCCACAGCTCGTTCCCACACACGAGAGAGCGCAAATTACAATTTAAAGTGGAGTCGCTCTGTTCATGTCTGCAAATTGAGGAAAGTTTGTAGACAACTAAAACGCAGTGCAATGTTTTTGTTACAGAAAAAAAACATTTGTTGATTTGTTTATTTCTTTATCTTCCTCGTGATTGCTTTTCAAATCAATGTCAGTGCGCTGGGTTTAAGTCTGAGCGGATAACACCACGCTGCCGCTTGTGTCACCAAGGAGAATTGCAGAAATTTACTGATTTCTGTTAAATCAGACGAGTGGTAATGAATAAATATGAAACAGTATTTGATGCTCCAGCTCGACTTGCAAAGACACATCTGCGTATATAAAAAATATTTAAGACCACAAAAATCACTTGGTTTCCAGATAGATAAGAATATTAATACTGAGTTTTAAAATGACATGAATTGGCTTATGAAGCAATGTACCTTTAAAGATGGACATGACAATAACTTAAAGGCACAAGCACAGATAAATGCCACAACCCAGTACTAAAGAGCTTATTTTCATCTTCATCTCCACACAATTTACAGCACAGGAATGCCCAAATCTAACAGCAAAATTACTCAAAATAAATGTACCTGCATCTCAGCTATGCTGGATTAGGAGCGTAAGTATGAACAATTAAACCCTACAGCACATGGACAAAATAACACAAACCCCTAGGCCCCTTGAAAACAAAGCCTACAAAAACCTGACAGCAATTATCAGGTATATTACAAATTCATAAGCCTTCTATTCATTAAAACAATTTATGTTTTTGACATGAATGAAAATCCCTTCGACTACAATAAAAGGAAAACTTAATAACAGTGACCTCCTGTTATGAAAATTGATTGCCCCCCAGCCCGAGCCCTCAGGCACCTCATTTGTCAGTACTGCATGTACTCTTATTTGCAACGCTCTATGAAATGCCCCCCTGCGGTGCCTGTTTCAGGATATACTGAAACATGTATTGTATATCAAATTACACTAAATGACATGTTTGAGTCATGTCTTTTAGCCTGGTCTATAATGTTCTTCCTGGCATGCAATGCTACATGGCAAGAATATGAACAATACATGATTAAATATGACCAGTATTAAATTTAATGTTCAATATTCAATTCAACAATTAAATAAATATGAGCAATACCTTTATTTGATGGACTCTTTCTACTAAAAGTGACAGTGGACGTGCTTTGCTTTCACTTATAACTATGTAATAAATGCCTGAAAGTAAATATTGATTTCTCAAATGTAATGGCTGTAAAAATATTGACAGTCTTAGTACTGGTTGGATATGAAGTTTGCTCTTCATGCGTTAATCTGTCACCCTCAGTCGAGGGACAGCGGGTACATGGCAAAGCAATGTGATCTGTGACTTTGGGCTGTAAAAATAAAAATGATTTGACTTGACTTGACTTGATTGTGCAATTCTGTCTGCCTATCTGCGTTGAAACTCTTGCGATTAAGAGCAAATAAGGTAAAGCAAGTGTGCTGTCGCTAACAATATACTTGAATATCACATTTGACACAACAAGACCAATGTAAATTGGGAACAGATGAAACACTTTGCAGTCAATTCAGGAGCCAAGTGAAAGTAAATGCTGATTAAACCAGAATAAAACTGTAGCACTTCAAATACAAAGTCCCCCAGGGATCCATCTTGGGGCCTCCTCCTCTCTAGCTTTAATTTAAATGATCTAAAAAAAATAAATAAAAAAAAAGAAAAAGATCTGGATATGGTGCTCATTAAGGGTGACACATTTTTTTTTAAAAGCAATACATGAGCCTCAAAATGAAGTAGCGTGACATAGTTTTTTATTTAGAAAAAAAATCCCTTCGTTGTCTTAAAATATCTTGGATGTAACTCTACACCGATTGCATCATTGATAAAGAATATGCTAATCTGGCCCCACTCATGTCTCTGCTCATTGGCGCACGCACACGCGCTAGCATCTCCTCCTTTACCTTCTTTGTAGCCAGTATCTTTTCATGTCATTGTTTTGACACACGTGCAAATGACTCTGAAAGCACCCCCCCCGTAAGCAGTCATGATTGGTTCCTTGTGTGGAAGCTGCTGTCATTTTCCTGAGACAGTAATTACACTGTAGATCCAAAGCAGAAATCCCCAGCCACGAAGTTGATGCAAATAATGCTAATTTATGCCTTATGTCTTGTAAAGCATAAAGAATGGACATGTAAACATCGTTAAAAACCTGTTTTTCACTCAAGGGTAAAATACAAGCAACACAAAATCTAATTGTTTTTGCTCCAGTAGAAATCAGGTCATTGGGGAGAATGTTTGCATCAAAAATAGAAAAAGAGAGTGATGTCCACCACATCCCTATGCACATAGTGGTTGATTTTTAAAACTTTGATGCCGATATGCATGAACTGGTCCAAAATTGCTGGCTCATATTTCAAACGGAGGCCTATTCTTCCACCCAGTGCACTTATCAGTTTTTATTTGAGCCTCCTTTTCCTCAAATACAGTCTTCTCTGCATCTACATTCTCCTGAAGCTTACCCAATATATCACCAATCCTTGCATCATGCACAATGTTATATACGCTCAATGTCAAATTCTGCAACCTTGTGATTTTATTGTCGCGACATTCATGCTTTCAGCTACAAATTTCACATGTTTTCATTATGTGTTTTATGTGACAGATCTCGCGCTTTAACTGCTTTGTGAATACACAGAGCTGCATGTTAGCGACATCTGAACTGCTCAAACCGTTCATGATAGATGGATTCCACACTCACAGTTCTCTCTTTTTTTTTCGTTTCCCTCTGAGAAAGAATCTCCATAGACAGAGTTGCATGGCTGCCTGATGAAAATGAGCCGGTAGATGCCAGGCTTTTTCAAATCTAATCTGAATAGGTTTGTAAGAGGTTTTAAATTTTAGACAAGGGGTTGCAATATGAAATACCTGTGGTTCCTAATGCACTTCAGGTTGCATCAGGGCGGCTATATCAATCCTGAGAAAACTCCAGCACCGAGAGGATGCACCGAGAGGATGCCTTTCTGCAAAAATGCCTTCAACTTCCCAACTATTATGACTGTAAAAGATATCACTGTAACCATGTGGACCTATTTGGCACCATGTTGCCTCCTTTCAATTGTTACTCTGCCCGTGAGGTTGTAACAGGATTTGTTTACACTCATTTTGTGGCCCACAAGTGGCAATTTGACAGGTGCATGCCATCAGCAGCTTGTGTACACAGTGTGCCATGGCACATGTGCTAAATGCGTTAGCTTGTTTATGAGTCACCACGCAGGCGCTTGCCCGTGTGTGCATTGTGCACCGGGCTTTTGATTTTCCACACATAGAGAGGCTCACTCAGAATGGTTTATTAACAGTTTAAATTGACCTCTTAATGAGGAAGGGAACAGAAATAGCTTTTCAGCCCATGACGATGAGCGGAACTACAGTAATAAATGATAAATCATGCAGTCCCATGTGCACTTAAAAGAAACTGTGTCTACGGCCATTAAACAAACAGCTGGTGGGTTTGCAGCTGCCGCTGGTGCATATATCCGACTGTGTCAGCGCACTGGACGCTGCCATCGCTGAAGATACTATGACAATATACTGCGGTGACTCAGCTTGTAGTGAGTTGGGTTGCCATGAGATTGCATTAATCCAAGTCAGGGGTGGAAAACAGCTTTCTCCCGGGGGGGCTAACGGCCAAACAAGTTAAGCGGCGAAACCCTTTCACATTCTAAACCTGATGTGGATCCCTTGAGCAGAAATTATAACGCAAACCTTTAAGTTGTGGTGCAAAGGGTTAAGCTGTGGCCTTTAGTCTACATGCATTGTGGACAGCGCCCTCTGTTGGAATCAAATTAAATAGCAGCACTTACTCATTGCAACTTGCATTCTTAAACTTTGCCACTGCCTTTTATGTTATTTATTTATTTATTTTTTCGGAACTAACTCAGCCGGTGCTTCCCCTGCGCGCTTATTTTGCCCAGCTGTGGTCTGGAGGCTATTTCAATCAAAGACTGTCCTCAGTTTCCATTTTTAAAATCGAAAAGGAGACACAGACGGGTGTTCAGTGTGAAAGTCTCATACATGCGGGGTAGTTCCTCTGAACCAACTTCATGAGGTCAACATTCTTGAGGATTCTAAAATCGGAGGCACGGTCATAATTCGAAAATGAAACAATGCAGAGGCAAAATTATTCGCGGGCGTTTCACTTTTGTGCAAACGCCTCTAACAAGTCCGCTGTAAACTTATTGAAGAGCTGCACTTAAAATCTTACATCTAAAACGAGCCCCTTAAGGATTTCTCTCCACGCATTTGGCGACGGGTCTAAATTCACAAACACATGCCGGTCACTGACGCCACACTTGCGCTCGCGCGGCTGTGACGTAGAGAGTTCACAAAAACAAAACCAAACATAAAAAAAGAGAGGGAAAAAAACAAACAAACAAAAAAACAAGAGAGAAGCGTCGGTGAATCCGGATCGGTGACGCACGAGAATCGGTGCGCGCGCGAACCCCGCGCGTTAACAGCTTTGGCCATGAATGAACGCGCGCGGGGGATTAGGAGGTGGCGAAGAGTGACCGAGACGCTTCCCACGCCCCCATCTCCTTTCCCACGCGCCGCTCGCCGCTTCCGCCGCGCGCGGCAACGTGCGTCCGGGAGTCTTCCCCTGCAGATGATAACGAGATGTGAGTGTGAGCGAACCTCGGGCTTGCAGTCCCCGCGCCGCATCCACCCACAAATCCTGGACCGCAACTTGAAATGAAACTTTCCACATCTGCAAAGCTGAGGATGTTTATGCTCGTGGCCGCTTTGGAATCCGTTTGATTTTACACTGTCGAGGGGAAAAAGGATAAACTATGAACATGTTCGTGTGTATATTTGTCCTCAACTTTTCCCTCTCTTGGACTTGGGCTGACGCACAGGTAGGAAAACACTCCGTATCCTTGACTTTATTCACAACAACGCGCGCGTCGTCAGCCTAAAAAAGCTCAACACCTGGAGAAATGTCTATAACCTGTTGCAGTCTTCAGAGGAGCAAAGTGGCATTTGCATCAACATAATCACTCCATCTATGATAGAACAGATGATACGAGGAATCACTATGTGCGGTATCACATAGCGTGATTTTTTTTTTTTCTCTTTTCCTTACTCAGTTTTACTGTTGCTGCCATACTTGAGGCGGTTGGTGAATGATGATGTGTGGGTCTATTTTTTTCTTTTGCAGTACTGTCTTAGGAGAGGAAAAAAAAATCATAAACATTGTTATTTTTTGTCTCCATAACACACGCCCATTTGCTCCTGATGTGAAAATAACACTTTTTCAATTCCCCCCCCCCCCACGCCGATGCAACCTGCATGGCTGCTGCTCAGATCACCCACTGATGAGTGCCACCAATCTTTTAACAAGAGTCAAACAAACAAACTAAACAAAGGGGGGAAAAAAAATCGGACTGAATTGTATGTTTTGAGGACAAACTGGGTGAATAGATGAGGAGTCTTGAATGTTGGCCGTGACCACCGGCAGCAAAAAGTTCCCCTTCCAGAGTAAAACCCACTGGGTGCCAGGATATGGCTTCCTGCAATATCAGCACCACGGACAGCGCCTCCAGCAGCACGGAACTGCGGATGAGCCCGAATGGCCACCAGTGATAAATTGAATGATGAAATAATAATGACATAATTACTACACCCGGAGAACACACACCTCCAGACAGGTACATGTAGTGTTTCTTGGTATTTTTAATGAAAAATGTGCTTATTTTTATTAAAAAGGCGCACGTGATCCTTGTTTGGTTGACATATTTATGTTTGAGTATGCTTGTTTAACCCTGAGGAGGTCCATGAACATCCAGCGCATTTGTCACCTGGGTCCCTAACCACAAAAAAACGACAGCTTCCCAAAAACTACTATAAAAATATGATGCATTTATATTTTTTCCACTTTAAACAAGTCTTATGAAACTACACCAACCTGAAATATACATATCAAATATTAATTACATTTTGTGCTGTTTTGAAACCCTCTAAATAGCTTTTGCATACATTTGGCTCCAAAAAAACCCTATAAAATAAAATACATTTCAAGGAGTGAAATGATTTGTAATTTTTCATAATCGATGCCGACACTCTCTTACCATTTCAGTAGCAAGGCACTCTCGCAGAAAATAATAAAAAAGTATGAAAATTTGCTGCATTCTTTAAATGGGGAAAAAAGTAGCACCATCTGGTGGACAAATATAAAAATTGAAATCGAAAGCTAGTAGTTGAAAATGAAATCTTAACATGAAGGAATGCATTAGTTAATGTTAAGATAAATGTGGGATCAAAATGGCAGTGTCAATGGTTTTCAAATAGACGTGTTTTGTCGTTAAGGACGAATGTGCCACTTTTTATGTAGCTTAGCCATTTTAGGCTAATCTAAGGAACTGAGACAACAATTAACAATAAAAACATCTTAAAAAATGAATTTCAACAACACAGCCAAAATGGCTTGAAAATAAAATTAAAAAAACCCCCTGAAATGTCCCGAGTATCTCACTAAAGGTTAAACAAAAACATGTGACTTAAATGCCAGCCGAGAATTGCTTAAAGAAAAACTGTCAACTGAGCTGAGTGAGCTGTGAGTGCTCCGCTGTAGTTAGCTGTTGCCATGGTGATGGCATTTCCTTAGTTTACTCTGAGAAAGACGACAAGGATTCAGTTGAGCGACACCTCCCAAACTCTGGCTTGTCACTTATTGGCAGTAACTTCTATCACCTCAGTTTTTATTTCACGGGAGAGAGGAGATTTTTGTTGACCGTATTTGCTTGTGGTGTCAAAAATGTGGTAAATGCAGCGATTAGTAGTGGCTTTTGAGTTATACTGTTGATGGTGGAAGTGTATGCTTGCCGGATGCACCTCTGACCAGCTTGGTTGCTAAGTGGCTATGTGAGAAATTAGCAGCCACAGCTCACCCACAGAGGGTGCGTTTAGTTAACTGCTCCTCCAGCTGCGGTTTGTACACAACAACAGACCTCATTGACCTGACGGCTCTGCGGAGCCGTGAGCCAATCATGGGTCTGCAGAGCGGTTTTTACGATACAAACGGATTTACTTTCTTTTCACTTTACAGAGGCTTGTGTTGAGACAGAGATGTGTGGGGTTTTTTTTTTTGTAGGTTTGATCAAAAACTCAGTGTAAGGCTATGCCAAATATTCAACGGCCTGATGTGATAGTGGCTCGCCCCAGACAAAGGATGTCTACATTTACCTCCAACAGCCTAACAGTGCACGTGTTGCTGACAAAAGAACAAAGAACTCAGTTCAACAACCAGCTGAGCCACACACCCTTAGCTCACGCAACCCGAGCCAACCACCGGGGGTGCCGGCACAATTTCCAGTTCAAATCATGACATCACGTCAAGGTTCATCAACAAGCCAACACCCTGAGCTCGACGCTTCTGGAGTGGACGGATTGCAACAGTGACTCCGCCGCCGATAGAAGTAATCATGGCGGCTTCTGGCGCGGCTCGTAGACATAGTGCTTCCGTCGCAGCTTCTGGTTGGAATCACTGAGAAAGTGCCAACAGAAGTAACCACCACCACTTCTGGGATCAAGCCGATTGACCCACGTGGCCGCATCCTGACCCGCGACAGAAGCGCCCCGCACACATTATTTCCATTTGGGCGGATCTTCCTCGCCAGTTGAGCGTTCTCCTCCCCCTCATCAGTGCTAGTTAAGCGCGGAATTCGAGACCTCGGATTCGCCGCGCTTGACCGGATGTGAAGCCAGGTAGCTAACGTGCCCTACCGGCTTCAAGAAGATGAAGGACGACAAAGAGCCTTCCTCTCAACTCCAATTATTCCCCGCTGCACGCCGGAATCAGTTCACCTCTCAGGAGATCAGCCACGGCGGCTGATCTCTGAAGACGGTAGCCACCGACAGCCGCTAACTGCAGCTGCCTCGCCAGCGCGAAGGAGCCCAGGACAGACTGCTGCACCTCACCGCATCAGTGAGAAGCTTGTAGCAGATGTCAGTGTCATAACATATTTATGGTGCAAATTAAAAAAAAAACCCGAGCGCTTGCAAGTGAAGCTTCCTGCTCAACCGTTCCTTTGTCCGGTGACGGTTTATTGGCTGCCATTTGGTTCACCCCCACGGATCGTGGCCGCCATTTCCTCTGCCCCTTTTTCAAACCTATCTACTCACACACTTCTGTTTGTATGCGGTTAGAGAGTAGTTATAGCGTATGACCGCATTTGCGTGCATTAGCGATGTTAGTTGATTGATTTTACTGCTCGTAATAAATCGATTTCTACATTGCCCATTGGCAAATTCATTTATCCCGTCCTCTATTCTGAAGCAATACTTGCACTGATGTTTGTGCTCATTGTAATCTGCGGCTATTTTATTTTGGGTTTCTGCCAATCTCTCAGTTATTTTCTTGGCTGACCACGCTCCTGGCTCAGATGTTTGGTGCAACCTTCTGCGCCCTCCTCACTGGCAGGGATATTGATATCCCGCCAACTTTGGATCCCGGCCTGCTGAACTGATGGACCTTTCATGAAATATCAATAAATGCAAAGTCCCCGGGCGAGATAAGAGAAAGGACTGATTCTAAAAGGTGGATGTGGTCAGTGCAGTGCGGTACCAACTGTACTGCAATCTCCTCTAAACAGAGTTCACCAGCATGGTTTGGGAGAGGTTCACCATTTTTTGAAGTGAACTGTTTGGGCAAATATTCCAGCGAGAACACAATTCCAAGAAACTTTCACTGTGATTTCCACACCAGACCTGCGACTTGCTGTCGCTGATTCTCTCACCACCATTACGCTTTTTAGCCTGTTGCAGTCTTTGCTGTTGTTGCCGCTGTTGCGACAAACGTTTACCAAAAGCAGATAGACGCAAAAAGTGAGTAGCTTTTGGGACAAAGCTAAGCTACTTTCTGTTGAAAAGAGAGACAGCAGTTGGCCTGAGTGACAGACAACTGTCTCGGCATTTCACACATCCAAAAGAGGCAGACAACGGCTGCCCATCTTTTGTTCCTTTTGCTGATGATGCGTGTAAATAAAAATGCCCTGTGAGGAAAAAAATGTACTTTTGCGAGTGATCATTTACATGTGAATAGCCATAATACCAGCAACACTGCAGAGTGTCTAGAATTTTTTTTTTTCTCTCTCCAAACATCACAGTTTTGAGGCTAGAATTTATCAGGGCAGCAGTTTGAAGTGACTGCTGGTTCACATATATCCTCGATAAACACGCCTCAGTCGCCATTTCATATTCATTTAGTTGTCAACAACAGAACCACAAAATCTGTGTGTGAGTGCAAAGAGAAGGGCAGAAGACTTCAAATGCATAAAGGTGAGACAATCTGATGCTCGGACAGAAAGCGTATGCCATTGTTGCAGCCACCAATTTGGCATCTTGTTGATCGTACAATGCGTATCCACTAACTTTGACTGCAGGATCCTGGTGAGATGAATGAATGTGAGCATGGTTACTAAAATAATTGACCCCTTGCTCACTAATATGCAGTTTAATGTACAACTGCAAATGAGCTCAGTGGCGAAACTGAAAACGTTTTTGGTACATTTACTCTAGGCCGTTAATTATATAATATGGAGTACAACATACAATGTAATTGCCCTTTCATCTAAAAGGACACAGACCATGGAGAACAGTTCATAATAATTCTCATAATTAAACTCGGTGGAATTGGCACTCATTATCAATCTTTCTGTAATTGTCGCCATCATCCTAATATGATTGATTAGGAGGGGAAGCAGAGTTGAGTGTGACTTACAGACGATAGCTGTGGCCGAGCTGTATTACTGCTCCATGGTCAGATTTAAAGATCCCCACACTCGTAGAAGGGGTGTATTAAAGAAAAAAAAATACATGCAAAAACAAAGGTCTGAGTTACAAGAGGCACCCCAAAGATTATATCTTGAGCCGAATTGTTTTTCCTCCATTAAACTATGAGATTAATTAAGGCGAAAGGCATCAAGTGACCAAGAAACAGGAAAATAACCAGAATCACCCGTTATCTGAAATTTCATTCATCCCTTGTAATTACTGAAATCAAGAATATCATGCATTAACTGAAACGATACTTCAGTAATTAATTGATTAGTATTTATCATAGGAAGAAGGTCGCAGGTTCGACTCCCGGCCTGGGGCCTTTCTATGTGGAGTTCGCATGCTCTCCCCGTGTCTGCGTGGGTTCTCTCCGGGTACTCCGGCTTCCTCCCACCTCCAAAAGCACGCTGAGGGTAATTGGCCACTCCAAATTGCCCGTAGGTGTGCGTGTGGGTGTGAGTGGTTGTCTGTCCTTCATGTGGCCCTGCGATGAGCTGGCGACTCATCCAGGGTGTACCCCGCCGCTCGTCTGTTGTCAGCTGGGATCGGCATGACCGCGACCCATAAGCGGAAGACGATGAGATGTGATGAGATTTGTCATTTGTGACTTGTCTGGTCTTTAGTTATTAGCGGTGTCTGGTCTCTAGAGTGTGAGCGGCAATGGACCAATCAAATGACATCATGGGAAACAGGTGTGATAGGTGGCAAGGCGTCTTCATTCATGTGATTCATAAGTTTACAGGCAGTGTTGACGGCGCAATGCTGCAGCAATTAATCAATTAGTTGCTAAATTATGGACTGTCGAATTAATTGCTAACTATTTTGAAAATCAACGGGTACAACTGTAGACTGAATGTTGCAGACTGATCTTCTTTTGAAAATGGCTAAAAATGATGTGATGAGCAGTGCGCAGATAGAATGGTACTGCACAGAAGTACAGACATTGGGGTTTGAAGACAAGCCAGTACAGAGCCGGGTGAGGATGTGGCTGCCCCAGGGGGCCTCCAGGGGCCAGCTGCACCACTGTGCTGCTTGATGGCACAGCGGTGAGTACACAACTTCACCACTTGAGTAAAAGTACAGATACTCCTTATCAAACATTGCTCCAAGACAAGTAAAAGTAGCGTAGTCAAAATATTACTTCAGTAGAGATATTAAGGTATTTGCTTAAAAAATGACTGAAGTAAAATTATTAAAAATATATATATCTCAGGAAATACAGGAAAGGAAAGTAGCTTTATTTTCATGATATAACACACTGATGCGATTCATGTTTATAGCTCCAAAATAAACAAACATCAGTACACAGACTCAACTGCATTCATTAGAAAAATGAAATTTCTTCATATTGGAGTTAGTTTATTTATATCACACATCACTGCCAAAAATGAGCCGGATAACCTACATCAAAGACAGCACCACCTCACTAACATGCACACACGCACAAACACACACACACACACACACACACACACACACACACACACACACACACACACACACACACACACACACACACACACACACACACACACAC